>JAOUZG010033074.1:2872428-2923574 GCA_026289955.1 Argiope argentata
TATATATATATATATATATATATATATATATATATATCTGTGTGTGTCTGTGTGTGTGTGTGCGCGCGCGCGCGCATGTAATGAGATTTGAAACTCTTAATTCAAACCCTAATTAATTTCCAGAACTTTATCTTAATTTAGCCCATGGTAACATTTTTCTATTCTCTTATTTCCTGCTATCAATATGCATGTAACTATAATTTAGCAGTAGCGTGGTCGATTAGACTTTTGAAATTTTAAACTTGATTCATTTCATCATGGCAGGCCTAATTTAAGAACAAAAAATAACAGGCAAGAATACGTCAGTCTATATCGTAATAAAATAGCAAAAGAGCAAAAGAAACCGAAATTTTATCTTCAATGCTTTTTACTACAAGATTTTCATAGGGATGTCTTTCATACGTGTAGTCTTAGGAAACGGAAGTTTAGACATATTTAAACGAATGCGTTAAACATTAAGGATTTTTATCCCTTTACTTGGAACGTGAGGAACGTTGAAGATTGAAAGTTTTATGGAGCGTGTATTAAAAATAATTAAATAAAAATGGATTTGGATCAGGAAATAAGAGACAATTTTAGAAAAAAGATTATGTGGGTTAATTTAAAATAATCATTATTATATTAATCAAGATATTAATTAGATTTTAATGTACTCTTACTCATATATAGATACATTTATAAGTTTTGCTATAATATTATATAAATTGATCGATAATTTTGGCGATAAATTACTTTATTCAGATGTAGATAGTATTATTTATACCGATGATGGAGTTGATAAAGCAAAAACAGGCTGACGGATTGAAAAGAGGAATTAGGGGAAGGCTATAAATATAAAATAAGGTATTTCTACCTAGTAAAGATTGAGCATATTTAATGAATGGCGGCAAAGTTGGAGGGGAAATAAAAGGATTTAAAATGACATGAGGATGAAACTAAGCTTAATTTTAGATAAAGAATTTAAATAATAACTTGTGAAGTAGATAATATAGGTTTTGAAAGTAATTAGTATTAAATTTTAAAAAATTAAAAATACCGATGCAAATATAAAAAAATACATATCTGATTTTAGATTTAGATACATATAGAAAATACATATCTGATTTTAGATAGAAAATACATATCTGATTTTAGATAATAGATTTGATACAGTACCCTTTGGATATTAATTTACAAATCTGAAACGAAATAAATGTAATCTTTCAGATTTTTTTTATTGATATTTGTGATTATTAGTAAGATATTTATAAAATCACTTTAACTACTTTATGTAGAGAATTAAAAAATATTCATTTTCTGCAGAACAGTGAATTTTGTGGAATTCATTTACTTTTTTTGACTATTTAAATATACTAAAGGTTAGGAGTGACTGATGAAACTGAGAAAAAGGCAAAACCAATTATTCGAAATATTTAATGGTATAGAAAAATATCATCGACATGGGGTCTCGCGAAATTACAAGTTTCAAAAAATTAAATGATCTGAAATTGTTAGGAATATTCTGCCGATTAAAATATTTCATTGGGGATTAATAAAAATTGCGGAGTTAACGAAATTTTTTTACTATTTTCGACTAGACGTAATAGTGAAAATTTGGAATAACTGCAAAAAATAAACAACTTAGTAAATAACCAGAATATATATATGTATATATATCGAAAAAACGATTACAGGAAACGAAATGAAGGTACTAATTTAAACTTCAGTTCTTATTCTTCTTTGCAATTCAATTGATTTATCTTGGATTTTTATGAAAAATAAGCACATCTTCGATATTCAGAAGATTTTTTATCCTCATTATTAATGGATTTAAAATACTTTAGAATATCTAAATACTTTTTGGTACTTATAATATTAATAAACTTGCATAAGTGTGTCAAATTAACTTTCTAAAAATCAAAACATATAAAAGCGGCATAGACCTTCTCCAATGTTTTCATGTACTTTCAAAGGGCCGAAATATCCTGGTTGGTAGGGCGTTGGAGTCCCTTGGGCTGCAAGTTCGAACACGCCTTTTGAAGACTCTCCGGGTGCGTGGTGGCTATCGTACGTTTAATCTGTCGTTGTCATAAAATTCTCCATGTCGAGGGTAATACCACTAAGGGTATTGAGTCAAACGTGATCGTTCTCTGTTCCAGATCTAAATTACGATCTGTGGATGAATGAATGAAACGCATGAATGCAGTCATCCCCGTAAAAATAGTTTGAGACGTGTGTGAGCTAGATGTCAGACTTTTGCTCTGGAGTGTTCAAGGGCCCGAACCCTCTGAAGATACTGCAACCCCTACTTCCGTAGTAAAGCGGAACAAGAAAACAACATCAAGCATTTTTTTTTGTATCAAAAATGATTTGAAATGAGTTATTTATTGCTATTTTTCATTACATATACATGAAACTTTGGCGTCGTATAAGAGTGGTCATATACAATTGATCTGCATTCAACAAGAGATAATTAAATCATGCCTTCAAACCCTGATATTATTGTCATAAAAGAAATTTACCATAAAACTAAAATAATCCAAGTTTCTCCAGTTATTTCATGTGTGTACTTCCAGTAATACGGCAAATTTCTCTACCATATTCTAGAAAACGCTTCGCTCGTGGCAAAATCTTCTGTTATGAATCCAATACGTTAGTTATAAACTGTTCCAATTTACGTAAATCCTGGAATGCGAATATTTTACCTTTAATACTTTGAATACTTTTTCTTTAACAAAATTCCAAAAGAAACAATTTCAAGGTGATAGATCTGGGTATATTTTACACAATCAACGCTTGTTTCGGATATGTTTTTACGACCGTTGATTGTTCTAACGATGACGCGGTTTCTAATCAAATGTCTAGAAAAAACTGAAAAAAGGAACCAAAAATATTTTGCCATATTCTAAAATTCCTAACGCTTTCTGTTGTTGCACCATTTGAAGCGATTTCTCTCTTGCATCATTTTGAAAGCGATAGAAGCGAATACTTTCTCCTAGCGGCCTCTTGTTGTTATTCCATTACTCAAGCAATTTTCGCCGTAAGTAAATAAAACTCACATAATGATAGTTTTGAAATAAACGTATCATGGTTAAGTAAATCCCTTATTTAATTTGTTCTCAGCTATTCTTTTGTACCTTCAAATGTGAATCACTCTGTCAGAGTGAATATAATAAATTAATTTGCCTTTTATATAATGTTATACATTTTATCGATATTAGAATTTCCAATAACCAATTCTTAAAGCAGGATAAAATGCAGTCCAGATAGTGTTGTGTATAACAAATGAACAACATCTGCGACTGAACAGGCACTTTAAAATTCAGTGTTCTTTTTATAAAACAAATTACTTTCCTTCGGAATCTTCTTCACTCTTAGTTTTTGTAACAAGTACCTGATCAAGAGAATTAGGAAAAACATTGAATCTTTGAGAAAGAAAGTATTTTTAAAGAAATTAAGCTGCTTACTAATAATGTTGAATATTAATTTTTAATATTAGAAATTATTAGTATGTTTTTGCTTCTTTTTTTGTTAACGAAGTACATGAAAGAATGAAGAACGAGTTAAATGATTTATTCAACAAGTAGTTTTCTTTACCTTATCGAAAATAAATTAATGCAATGTTTTCTGAATATCCTGTACACCTGTATATCCCAAGTTTCTTAGGAGACTTTATGTGCAAGAATAATTCACAAATTAACTAGTATTGTTCAAGTATTCATGTATTAAAATTTTGTAATTCACATTAATTGTGTATTAAAAATATTCCAAATTTAATCGCTACTTTTAAAAATCTGTTTAAATTCTAAACATTCTTTTTTTGTATCTTATTTAAAATCGTTTGCATTATTATCAGTAATTACTGATAGCATATTAATTAAATTATTTAAATTTCATTTATAATAGCATATATAAACTAAGAATTTCAGGTTATTTCCTTAATTTGTTCTATGACGTATTTTGTTGATTATTTTAATCGAAAATGTTTGTGAAAATAGCATATTTATAACATAAATGCAATGCGCCACATAAAATCCGTATTAAATTGTATTTAATTTATAATAAACTTTGTATTTATTTAGTCAGAAAAATATAATTCTTTAATTTTTTTATAATATACGTAGATGAAGAAATTTAATATACATATATCTTGCCTGCGGATTAGAAGCAGTAACTTGTAGAATGTATAAATGTATAAGATGAATATTTTTTAATTATTATTTATTTTAAGTCCTATATTGGAAAGAATAAAACTATCTCTTTCACGGATCTTTGAATTTTGTCTACTGAAGGAAACGTCTAGCTACTCAAACTGACGTATAGAAAAATCGCATAATCTTATGATCTTCTGCAGATTCTCATTTCAGGATTTTGGGTAAAGAGTCTAAAACCCGGGGAGCTTTGTAAGCTTCATATAAAACATAACATGAGAAACTTCTAAATTATAGTGAAATACTAAAAAAAAGCATCTGGCAGAAATGTTTTTTCTCTTGGATAATTTTTACGCTTTTTCTTATCAATATTGCTTTTTTTCCTTCTCGATCGTTAAGACAGAAAGTTGTTGATTACTATAAAGAGCAAAAACTATGAATAGTTCCATACTTTGCTACATTTCACAAATCTGATTCTTATTATAGGTGAAATTACAGAACAAAGGAATATGAGTGTATTTTTTGCACATTTTATCCAAGTTCTTCTAAATGCGTCCCCCCTTCCCCTCCAAGTTCTTCATCACTTTTTCCAATTTTCCAGTTTGACTCGTTTCATTGAACAAATTCCTGAGGTTTAAGTGAAAAAAGTATGGAATTTTTTCATTAGTTGGAGAACTCATAATTATTAAACAATAGGGAAAAGAAATAGTATAGAAATATTTTCTTCTTAACAAAGAGATAGCTTTTGGGGCAGGATAAGCAGATGAAGAAGAAAAATAAGAGCAATTGAATAATTTTTCCAAGTACTTGAGATCGCTTACAAACAAGATGTTTCTTTTGTCCCTAGGGAATCTTATCTTCCTTATTTGCACGCAGGGTTTTTAAATAAATTTATCTGCATTTAAATGGCCGTAACCTAGAGAGTTTTAAGGCGAAACAAAGGAAAAACTACCCACTTTTGATTTCTTTTAACGTCGCAAATAAGAGAAGAGTTGCCTTTGTTTGTTTATTCCTAATCTTTCGAAGTTTTCTTTTTAAATAGATTTTGAAACTAAGCGAAGAGTTTCTCCTCCACTTACTAAAATTAATTATGTTAAGAGTCAATAGCTTGCAGAATCTTTTTATTCTTGCTTGCAAAATAACTACAGCTGCAGCATAATAATAATATTACTGAGAAAAGCCTTGAAAGAGTCAAGTATAAAAACAGCTAAGATGAAACCAAATGATAGGCTTAAAAGGTTTAAAAAAAACAAAAACTACCACAAACAATTCTTGGATGACATTCGGTAAGGATCGGAATAACGTGCAGTAAGAGATTAACGCTGCCCAAAAATTAAACAGATAGATGCATAATATTCTGTTTTTTATAAGACTAAGAAGAAAATTTATTTTCTTTTTGAATATGCATGGTAGATAACAATATAGGCCTATTATGCAATTGTTATAATCACCTACTATTTCAAAATCATAGTAGATAATCCAGTTTTTGACCACACTTAACATCATACTATCAAACAAAATCTGTGTGGGATTGCTCCATTCATTGTACTTTCTAAATCATTAAAGGAAGAGATGATTTCTTAAAAACTTGAGATTATAACTTATAATAAGTTCGAAATTGCAATCAAAATATAATAGTAATAATAAATTTTGTTTTATCCCTACCCCTTTGAAATACTTTTTGATGTGATTTTGACATTGCACAACTATGCATAAAAAAACAAATACATGAAGTTTAAAATTATATTATGTTTCTACTAAAAGCATTTGTAATGCGGAAAAGCTACGAACTCTAACTTATGGTTTTAGTTCAAATATTTACCGCATAAGCAAAACTGTATGCGTTGAAATATTTGGTTATGAATTCTAAAAAGTAAATATTTTACAAATGGCTTTGTTTTTTTTAACTTATCGTTGTTTTTATCAGAAAAGGCGGTCAGAATATCTTTCTGCACGCAGCTGAAGATTGCCTATCTCACGCTAAACATCTAGCACTTCCTTCATTTATCTACGACACTTGCAGATGCATAAGTTTCCAAAAAATAACATATTTGAATGCATTACTTTTTCTACAACAATTCCAAGTATTTATTTTCCGATTTCTCCTCGGGAATCGGCATTCATAGCCTAAGCTCAAAATCAATATTTTATGGCGTGCCTTTGGTGGGAGGTGTTTCTTTTATTTCCATATATATATGTGTGTGTGCATCTTTTGTTACTGTTTTTGGGTTCCAAAGTTTAAGAAAGAAGAACACTCAGAGACCCTTCTGAATACTCACTATTCACTAGAATAGCTTTGGGTCAAGCTCTGAAGACATTGCTATTTCTTTTACTTCACTCCTGTACTTTTTGCTTTCAATTTTGTGGAAACTGAAGTATAGATGGGATCCGAAATATCAGCATGGAGTATTGATGTAGGAGCTCTGGATTTTGAGACAAAAAATTATTGTTCTTGATTCTACTGAATTTTACAAGATTCGACATTTTTTCTAATCATGTTCGACTCGATATGAAATATTCAATTTATTTATTACATTATTTCATGTGCCCGTAATAGATAAAGGACACGCTTTAATGTCTCGGTATTTTTAATCATATTTGGTTGCCCATTAAATTTCGTTTTCATCAGACAGGATCGTCAGCATTAAATGTGAATTTATCCGAAAATGATTAATGCACATTTAATATGAGCCAAATATTTGGTGCTTCACAAATATTCAGTGATTTTGAAATTGGACACTTTTACATACAATTACTACAGTTTTTAACCATAGGTAATTGGTAATTCTATTTTGGCATTATTTAATCGGTAAAATTGCTTATCGTAATGCATTATCTGAAAAAAAACTTCTGTTTAACTTCAAGTTACCACTCAATTTTTGAACAAATCTTCTAATTATAACTAACTGTGAAACCATTTATTTTATATATAATTAATTTTTGGCAAATTTCCTCTTGTAACGTGTCATCAGTTATAAAGGCGGTGTTTCTTATATATGATAAATGTAGTATTTATCTGAAATTTTTTACCCAAATATTTTTTTTTCTAAAAAAATATTTGAGGTAAATCAGGGTAATCAGACGTCAAACTGATAATCATTTTACTCTTAAATCTGCCGTTTATATAAATATTGATAAGTTTGAATGTGTGAAAAGTATATAATCTTAAAAAACAGCAGTAGCTAAAAAACGAAACCGAATTTCAGTAGTCTTTTTCCTCGCACTATAAATTACAACTAGATCTAATCCATAATTACTATAATTTACCAATAAGAAAAATATATTTAGAGATTTTTGTATTTTATTCTAACTGATTACATCTTATTTTGCTAATAGTTGTATATCGTAAAATGCCAATATAACCCAAGGCTTCATATCTTGATTCACTCGGGTGTATTTATAAATATGGATCTAATGAAAGTTATGTTGCTCTAGTGTTGGATAAAAAATATTCTTTGTCTGACTGAAAATGATAATTATTATCCTCTGTAAACCATTTTTATCGTTCAAATTGGAGCCTCCACCCCTTCAGTACCGACGGACGGTGAAAGAAGCCTTCCCCAAGGACTACGAGCTCAAAGAGTGTGCGCACCCACAAAGTCGAGCGATTCTTCCCGCTAAGCCTAATTTTTATTAAAAGTTTGTATAAAATCATTACTATAAATAAATACGCTGAAATTTATAATTTACTAGCCACCTTTGGCGACCAGTTGGTTCGCCAATATTAATGCCGACTAAAGGGTTAAATCATATTTTATATAACTTGGTCTCATAATAACTTTTTCAGCAAAATATTTTTAAGCTTCAAATTTCGATAGTCATGTAATTCACTTATACTATTATGTAGGCCTAAAGCAGTCCTATCTTTGAAGTCAGCATCTCTCTCTGATTTTCTATCAGTGCATGTAAAATTCACTTTTAAATTAAATTGAAAATGATGAAACTTCAATTAATATAAAGACCTCTTTACTCAATCTAAGCATTTCTTTAAATAAAAGAGTAAGAAGTGAAAGCAGAATAGTCCGACATTGAAGTTTTATGTTCAATACAGAAATTGAAACATTATAAAAAATTTTTATAATTTGTAAGATTTCAAGGAATTATTCAGCAAAAATTTCACAGGTTAATTGAAAACTTCAGTTTTTAATTTTATTTTTAGATGTATATAAATGCTCTCAATAATAACATTTTTTAGGTTTATAAATATATTTCAAAAAATTATGGTTCAAATTCCTTTGGTCTTATAGATTCATATTTGTAAAATATTCTTAATATTTCAACTTCTAAATAAATAAATAAGCATTTCTATCTTCTTGAAATCTGGCTGATTTATTCAATTCTGAATATTGCAAGTATAGAACAATCATCATTATCATAATCTAGACCAATTATTCTAGAGTAAATATGATTGGCTTCTTTGATATCTTGATAAAGTTATCTAAAATCGCCAGTTTATATTGAATAGTTATGTTGAAATTTTCATAGATCGATCAGCTTTGATGATTGATTTAGTTGATTGGAATGCCACTTTTTTATTTAAGGACTTATTGTCTCAAGAATATTTTGTTAAATATGATTCACAGAGCAGATGATGTATGTAAAAATTTAATTCATCAGCATTTTTTCCCTAATTCTATAATTATATATTTCACTTGGACCAATTGCTAAGAGAATTATATCTCTCCCCAAAAAATTAAGAAATTAGATGTTGGGCATCGATTATAAAAGATGCCTTGTAGATGTTAAGTCATATTCGCCTTAAATAAAATTGTTCAATTGGATTAGTAATATATGTATAGTAAAATATCATAGAAAACGTTTCCATCTATTTATTTTCCAAAAATATCACGTTTCATATTTGTTTCATTTTATACAGACACGTGCCGAAAATGACATTTTTATATGTTTAATTTGGAATGATAGTAGATTTATTTTTTCTCGTGAGAGAACATGATATTGTTTTGGTAGAAAGTTTTGATGTCTCTGAAATATGCGGGTAAAAATTGCTTTATATGCTTTTACAGATTATGCATTGTTAATTATTACGTATGCTTGTTTGATAGAAGATTAGTTTTCAAATAGCTGGCCTACTTTTACCAGTATAGCTTTAATATTACGTTACTTCGTTGAAAGCAGATGCAGTTTTATTTCGCATGATTCATTAAAATGCGGAGATGAATCAATCAATAAATACAATCACGAAGGCGAATTCTTTGATTTGCACAAAATATCTTCTTCACATAAGTAAAAATAACAATTCAAAACATGTCTTATTGTTTTAAAAATTATAAAAAAAGAAAGCAAAAATATTTTACTACTACTGATTATCAATTGCTTTTTGTTCGTCGTTTCTTTGAAATGACGTCATTTTCAAAGTTCGTTTCAGATTTCTTCCTTTTATATAATTAATCTCGCTCTCAGAAGATTATCGTTTGGTGCTTTTCTAAAAATTCTTTTTCAGTTTTAACTGTCGCACTTTTGTAATATATTTTTACTTTGTATTTTTATTTACTTTAATTCTTTAATGGAATTGTTAATTTTGATATTGCAAACGATCAAGAAAAATTTTCTTTTGCATTTACGGTTTAAAAAATATAACATTTCCTATTTGTTTCATTTCATATAATCACGTGATGAAAATTGTATTTTTCTGTTTTATTTTTGGTAGTAATTAACTTTTTTTAAAATCAGAACTTCTGAAGATGTGATGGCAACATTTTATTAAAAGCTGATTTTTTTTGAGATCCTCAAGAAGATAAAATTTTATTTTTATTTAATTTTTTCGAAATAAATTGTTGAAAAAAAAACACGATTAAATTAAATGTTTAAAAATTCATTAAAAATAGAGTTTTAGTTCGTAGGTCTAAACATTAGTATCATTTAAAAGCTAATTTTTTTAGCTTTAACGTGATGCAAAAATCAGTTTTGTGCTGTAATATTTTCAGAAATTATAACGAAAAAACGTTAAAATTTGGCTTATTTTTTAATTAATTAAAGTTTTAATTAAAAATTCAAAAAAGGGCTCCGAGGGGCATATTCCCGGCACCCAAGGTATACATATACCAAATTTGGTAGCTGTAGGTCCAACGGTCTGGCCTGTACAGCGCCAACACACAAACACACACACACACACATCGTGCTTTATTATAAGTAAGGATAAAGATAAAGATAAAGAAAAGATAAAGATAAAGATAAAGATAAAGAAAAGATAAAGATAAAGATAAAGATTATGATTGATAGTATCTGAATATACTGTAATAAAATTGTCGTGTTATTGAAAAAAAAACAATTTCGAAGTTTAAAGTAAATGAAATAAAATAAACATTTTTATTAGAGTAACATTTTAATGAATAAATTCATTTATAATTTATACTTTCAGAAAACGACATACATTTACTTACTAGTATTCAAAACCGGGAACATATTAGAAAGCATTATAAAAATAAATGTCTTAATGATATCTAAAATATTTTAACTGTACGATACATCTCAAAACATATTTTGCGGCAAAGACCTAAGTTGAATAGTTTTACATTTACAATACGATAACTTCCATTTTTATTCTTTTAAAGAACTATTCTGATTCCTTCATCAATTTAGACTCATGTCGCCCATGCTGTAGCCTAATATTGTACAATATTATGCGATATTATATATTAAACAATATTGCGAATATTGATCAATAATGTACGATATTTGTGTGCTACTATGGGAAATTTCACTCTCAAAAAATATTTGTTCTTTTTGCCATGGCGACTAAAATAAAAGGGACCCAAAGTGTATATAAAAAAAAACTTGCAAAAAGTGCAAACGATAAATCTACACCCACATAAATCAATAAGTAATCCTTTATCCATCTCAGTCAAAATATAAAAGTAAACCCAAAGTGCAGGTAGTCATTGTCCTTTACCGAACCTCCCAATAGAGCCGGGAAAGTATAAAAGTTTATGTTTTTAAATACTAAGATGAAATAAAATAAAATAAAATAAGACTCTGAAACAAATGAGTATACTGAAAGTCAACACTCTGTGAAACATTCGAAATTATAACGGATTTCAAGCACCATCTAATGCCATTTAAAAATTTAAATAAAATATTGCAAATTGAAATCCCGCGTATATTATTTTAGACTGCTAGAGTGGGAAAGACTGATCGCCTATACGATATCTAAATCACTTGATCAGGGTCCAAAAAGGTTAATCTTACAAATAAAAAAAGTTATGTATTATGAATATTTAAAATATGAATTGGTTTCTAAGGATAAAAAACTGAAATGAAGAACTGTTGCCATGAAATAAATAAACTCAGAATTAACATGCTTACATGAGTAGTTTTTAGCATTTATGGTTTCGAATCGAAACAATTTACGCAAAAAAAGGCTTAATTTATAAAAATATTAAATTTTTATATGATGGTGTATAGAGCATGAAGGATTTAAAATGTTTCTAAGGGTCAATGATAGATATGAAATCAGGCATCTAGAATTTTGATATTGCACGTTTTCAAGGCAATCTATCAAAAACATATTTTTGCCCTGATTTAATTCTAATGAGCAATCAACTTTTCATTAAAACATGGGAACTCCTGTGATAAAGTGATTGGAATCTAATTATTTATGCTTCCTTCATTCTGTCAGGAATTTCAAAAACGCTCTTGCAACCAGTGAATTAATAAATTATAAGATGGTTAACTCAGAAACAGTACTATGATATTCTTAAAATAAGAACAATTTATTACTAATATGACTTTTTTTTGAAGAATTTTAAATTTTCTTTATACTGAATTTAAAAATAAGTGTTTAGTGCTTATTGATAATTATTAAGATTTAATTTTATTAAATGTTATTCATTTAAAATTTATATTATTTTTTCTTGGAAAGTAGATATAAACTCATTTCTCAATAATTTAAATGCGTTTAATCTTTGTGGAAAATATAC
Organism: Argiope argentata; assembly: GCA_026289955.1. NCBI lineage: Eukaryota > Metazoa > Arthropoda > Arachnida > Araneae > Araneidae > Argiope > Argiope argentata. The sequence goes on from JAOUZG010033074.1 coordinate 2,884,496, forward strand.
ACTTCTCTTTATATCAAAGATTTTCTTTTGTATTATTAATTTTAATGACAAAATTACTAAAAACATTTAGATACACGGTAAACTAATGCGGAATTCTTGTAATTAAGAGATATCTCATGCATCTTCTATGTCTAATTTACATTCAGAAGTTTTGATGAATTTTCACACACATTTCTTTATACACATTACAATAATTTCTAAAAATAGCTTTTAAAATTTATATGATTGATGAAAGATTGACTTTATATATAATAGGGTTTACGTAAAAATGTCAAAAACTCAATGAGTGCAAGAAATCATGTTTCGTCTACAAATATTTTACTTAAAAATACGCTCGTCTGGAAAGTAATAATTAAAATTTTTTAAAAAGCCATAAGTTGTCGTTTTGATTTCAAAAATGTTGTTTATTTTTCCAAAATTATGTAGCTGAAATTCTTTCCAATGCGACCGCTTCCACTTGAACTACTTTTACTTTGAGTAGTATCATCAAAACTTTTAACTGCCAAGAGAAAGCTGTACAAAAGTTTTCTAAAAGAAACACGTTTTAAAACAATTTTGTAACATTCCTGACATATAAAATAACAAATTTTATCTTAAATTGGTACTCAGTGATGCTTCCCATTTAAGGTAACTAAAACTCATTTACCAAGCTAAATGAAGGTTAAATGAAATAATTTTCAAGTGCCTTTATCCGTTTGCAATTAGTACTCGTTACACTCTTCTGATTTACAGTGCTGAAAGCCATGTCATAACCCTGTATTCGTAACCATTCGGGTCATTGAAAGATTTGATTAGTAAACTACAGGGATTTTATTCACTACTAATATACTCACAGAAGAAAAAATAAAAATAAATATGAATAGAATATAGAAACATATAAAAAATGATAATAAAATGAAGTAATTTATAAGTATTTCCAATTCTGAAAAATTGAAAAAAAAATTGAAAAAACATAAGAATTCTGCATTTAATTCTTATGAAAACATAGTAGATGAGTTTGCAGTTGTAAGAATAAAGTGGAAAATAATTGGGTCATTGGTAACAAAGAAAAACTCAATTGTTTGATATTTTTGGATGCAAATGCATGTGAAGAAATCATAGCGCATTTCTTCTTCCTCTTTGAGAATATGACACTTGAGGTAGAGAGCTAGGAAGACAACAAAATCTCTATTTTTGCTGATAAATTTAATTATCTTATGTATTTTCTACCTGGAGAGGAAGTTTCTGGCGACTCTTTAGACTGTGAGGGTGCATTCCTTAGCATAATGAAGAGCTGCACCAATCCCAACTGCAAGATTTATCTCCGACAGATTGAGCTTTTTGAGGTAAACAGGTAAAGAGGGCCGTGTTCTGAGAAGAAAAGAAAATCCTCTCTGATCCAATTAGCGAGATGAAGGTTAACTTAGGGTAGGATATTAAAAACTTTTCAGCCTGTACCGCTCCAATATCTTTGCCATTCCTCTAGCACGTTTTTCCGGATGACGTCTTTTATATATGAGTTTGGAATCTTTGTTTGCATATAAAATTGCCCATTTCGAGTTGCGTCCTTCGCCAGTTGGTCTGGGTTTTCATTACCTATTTTGCCTGTATGAGCTTTTACCCATGATGTTTTTATTGTTGGATTTGAAAGGAGGACGCTAAAAATTTCTATTGCATTTTGGTTTGTACTCATTGGATTAGAAGGTGCCATGATGCTCGTTTTACTGTCGACATGTATTTTAAGAGTGACTGAGATGCATACTTAACTGCTTCATGAAATGGGATGAGTTCAACTTGAAAAATAGTACTATTATATTTCAATGTGGCATACGATCATGTTTCATTGATCAGGACGTAGAACGCAGCTCCAACACCACGTTCTATTTTCGAGCCATCTGTGAAGATATTTATGTTCTTCATTTGATATATATTAACTCCTTCCAATCTTCCAATGGGATTTGGTTGAGATTGAGAAGCTGTGAGGGGCGAGTAGACCAGTTAATTGCTTTCTTTTGTGCCTCTTCTTCTTGAATACCCGTTATGATATACTCAAGAAGGATTCTTGGGCGATATATTGTAATGAGCTTCACTTCAAATTGTAATTGCATATAACATACTAAGACGATTAAAAACGAAAGAAATGTTGTACAACGCTCATTTAATACAATTAATATTCCTTGGACCCTATGATTACTGCATTTAATCATAATTTTATGCACATAACATTCTTAATGTTTTACAGCACTAGAACGCATGTTCAGTATAAATAAAAAAAGTGAATTAAATAAAAAAAAACCTATTCATTTTTAAATTGTCAGTAGCACTGCAGATAATCTCCTGCTCAATGCTACGTTATTGGTCTTTACAACCATATATAATGCTTGCAGAAGTAATATTGCTGAATAAGAGCCATTAATAGACCCTACATGTTGTATTGGTTTGCAGTATCATATAAATACGGATTTTTCATGACTGCACAAGCATCTCGGAGCTCATTTTGCTGTATGTGATGGTAGACAACACACTTTCAACTTGGTTTCGTTAAGAGTTGATAAGAAGATAAAAGGTCAAAAAAGAAATCTTGAAATAAATATCATAGATAATTAAAATAATATAAAGACGGCTCAGAATGCAGTCACTGTTTAATCACTATCTCTTATCTTGATTCCCAAATTTATTTCTGCATAGAAGAGAATTCAGAGAAGCACAGATAAATTTATAGATTCAAAGAACTCTGAGATAAATATTTTAGAAACTGTTTTCATGTATAATTCAGCTTTTTAAACTAATCCGATTTCACAAAGACTTAAAATTGTCATCTCTCTAACTCCCTTTCAAAGAAAAAAAATTGAATTCTAATTAATGACGAATTAACTTCATATTCCAAATAAATTTTAAATGGATGTTTTGTTTAATTCAACAAATTTTTCTAATCTCTTTTAAGTCAAATTAATATTCAACTCTGAATAAAATTAATTTAAGAGCTATCGTTCTTTCCAGTTAAAAGGAATTTTTTTAAATCAATGCCCTTAGCCAATCTATACATTTGTACTTTTGAAATAGACAAATGTCGGAAATAAAATATCGGGAGATATATAATATCAGATAGAGTCTTGTAAGATTAACCGTATTGAAAGCAAGCTAATTTAAATCATATACCGGATAAAATTTCAAATTTTAAGCTAAAACATTCATTTTTGTGATTCCAACTCATGTATTAATAAGAAAAGAAGTTTATAGAACAATAAAAATGTAGGTATTTCAAAATGTACATCTAAAATGAATACATTGTTTTTAAATGGGGATTTAAGTAACAGCAAACGATCGTAAAGGAAAATAAACGTAAGTACACAGATATGTACATACACATAGAGAAATATAAGATGGTTGATATCGCCAAGACCCCCCCCCCCTCCTTCCTTTTTTATTACATGGAAATTAAACCCAAAATAAGTTGAAAGTTGACACTTTTTATTCATTAGTTAGATTGCTTGTATTTATTTTTTTCATAGATTTAGCGTTGATAAAAATACTATTATAACCTGCTTCGCTTCGTTTTTTAAATCTAATTAGATGAGAGCTAGCATTTCGAGTATGTGTTGTCATATCGATTCTATTAAGAAATATTCATTACGCGAGACTTTTTATCAAATCATAACGGAATGATTTAAATTTGAAATGAGACCCTCCAAATCGAGTATGATGCACAGCGACTAAGTGAGAAATCTTATTAATGACATTATTTCAGTTGCTGAAACGTAAAAATTACTTATCCACATTTGCTACGAACCTGTTTCCAAATGAATGCTGTAACGATATTGCTGAGGTCGAGAGACAAGCATTTGAATTTAGCTATGGATGTGCAGAGAATCTCCAAACCACCATTAAGAGTCACGCTACATGAGCGAAGGGCCGGTCAGGAGAAAGGCAATAAACTCAGGACGAAGGAAAATAAATATTCCGCGAAACTCCGGCGAAATCCTTCCGGTCCGGAGCCATTTCTAGGGGAAGGCATGAAATGTTCGAACTACTCGATTATGTCTAAAGCCGCATGGGGTCCATGCTGTGGCTGGTTGGCAATCTTGTAAATTGCTAACCAGCTTTTCGGGTTTGTGACACGGACACCTTCTTGTTCTCCAATCTCTAAGGTTGGTTATATACACAGCGTTTGCTTTCGCTTCAGGCATTTTACCGTTACCGCTCACAGAAATCGAAGATTTGCACACGCGGCGGTGAAATTTCCGTCGTCATCGATACAATCGGCGCAATTTCATCAACAAACAAATTTAATTTAACGATATTATTTAAACTGTTTGTTGTTTAAGTTTCCTTTAAAATGAATCGAGTGCAAAATACATTTTTATTGTTATTTTATCGTCAAATTAAGAAGAAAAGGGGAAAAATGACTCATTTAGATTTATTCAATTAATGAAAAAAGAGGACTTAGGAGATTTTTGCACGTTATTTTTAAAAAATGGGCAATCTTCTGAAATAATTCTGCAATTATTTCAGAATAAAGACTTCCTTTTGAATATTACTTGGGCGACTAAAGGATGTCAGCACTGTATTACTGAATGGGGAGATTTTTTTACGAATCCATCTTTTTTTCTAGTAAGTACATATGAGAAAGTGTAGGCATCCTATAAATCGTTTCAGTCTTTTTCTTTCAATAAATCAAAGTCGTTACAAATTTTATACCAACCGCTGTGTTTCTGCCTTTGAAAACCCATAAAACAGGTCTCTCCCTGTATTAAAGCAATTAAAATTTCGTTATCGATTTTTAACTTATTCATGTTTATAATAGATGGAAAACTATTGACGTTAAAAGAAAAACTGTGATTCACACTGTATGGAAGAACTAACCGTGAAACGTAACTCTAGACGTTGAAAAAACACCGTGTGTAAGCATCTATTTAATAATGTGGGCCAGTGCGTGGACTGCGACGATCAGAGTGGGATACCGATGCATTATTATTAATTAGGGTACCGATGCATTATTATTAATAACATGTCGCCGTCATCCAGCGTCTGAACTTAATAGTTGTGCCATCGATGGCATAACATTCAGAAAACTTGGGATCTTTCCTAGGATAGATTTTTTTTATTTATGTATTATTATGTATTATTTCTATTAAAATTGTTTCAAATTTACAAATTTTGCAATATTTTTAATTAATACGTTTTCCTTTCTTTATGCAAAATTAAATGGTTATACACCAAATACTTGAATTATATTCTTTTCAGTGGAAAATAATTAGAAATATGAATGAGGTTTTTTAAATTTTCAAAATTACTTAAATTAACAGTTTAGAGAGGATTTCATTACTCATTTTCGTGTTAAAAAATAAATTTTATTTTTTATACGACATTTTAAAGCAAGATTTATACCTGAAATATAATTTAATTTTCAAAAGAGAAATAGTTAAAGATACATAAAAATTTATAAATTTTTTTAATTAATATTCAATTCTTTTATAATCCAAAAAACATATTAATTCACATACTAATTGAGCTTCTTTTTAATTTTAATTTTAATCAGAAAAAATAATTTCAAATATAACTTAATTGCTAATAGACATTAATTATAATTTCTGACATCATAAAAACATTGTATTAATTTATAACATCGTATACATTTATAATTATTTTATGTATAAGAAAAAGAATGGACATTTTTGTAAAAACATTGAAAACAACATATATTTTGAAATCGAGCACAAGTGATAAATAATAAATATTAACAACGAATTCAACAGAAATACAAATTTCAGTTAACTTCAATATATATTTGTTTTTCTTCTGAAAATCCGGCAGTTTACAAAGCATATCGCATCATGTTACTAAAACATTTTAGCCGTCTGCTTACGCATTCCATTAAATAAAATATGTTTTCTAATTTTTCTTTTCGATTATTAATATTGAGAATATTTTTGATATGATATAATTTTTTTTTAATTTCAGCTGCTCTTTTTAATTAGTGATATAAATAGAGCGTCGCCTAGTTATTTCCTTTTCATTCAAAATTTAAGTTTTAACTTACGTATTTTTGTATAAAAAAATTAGTGGTACATTAATTAAAACATCGTGAAATTTTTAATTTATAGAATTTTGAATAATTTAAAAAATATTCATGTAAATTCATAGTTACTTTTATATAAAAATTAAACTATAATTCAAAAAAGAGGAAAATAAACATTTTTACATAAAAAATGAGGACCATATTTAAAACTATTTGTAAATAAATAAAATATTTTTAAATAATTTTAAAAGAAAATTAAAATTATTAGCCCAGGACTGCATTCTGGTTTCGTGATTGCTAAGCCAGCACCTTAATGATTCTACTATACAGATCTTCAAAGGCTGCCCATTACTGTCAAAGTTTCAGGGCCTTTTTCTCGAAATTGGTTGGCAATTTCGCTTTAAAATGTTATTAAATGAACATCCTAAAGACATACAACCATTATGCTAAATTTCATCTCAAACTCAATTTTCCAACCTGTGTCCTCCCTTATTAGTACAGGTCAGGGGTACTTTTACGAAATACTTACAAGAATTTCAAGTGGGAAATATTAGTTCTCATAAAATGGGTCCAAGGGAAATGAGTTAATACAGATGATTAACAACAGCAAATCGAATGTTGTGGGTAATATTTCAACAAAATACCCAACAAAAAACTCGACAGTTTTAACTGAGTGTGTTATTAAAGAATTCTCTGGTTTTAAATATACATCATTTTGTCGATATGGTAGTTAACAGTTTTACAACATAATAAAAAATAATCTTGAATTCTGTTTGAAGAGCCAATACTGCAGTGAAACGCATATTTTAGTCGTCCAGAAAACATTATAAAGTCGATGCTGGTCGACAATCGAAAACAGTCGAAACACTCAAAAGAGAATTGAGCCTCTGAAAAGTTTTAAATATAGGAAAAGGGCTAAACTTGAAAACAATATTCGATAATTCCATATTCCTACTATAAACTTCAATTCAAACAACAACAATATATATTTAATTGACTGGAACAGCGACACTTACTAAGCCGTCAGTTACAGCTTCTCTTTCTGATAAGGGACTGAATTTAAGGATTTTAGATGTTCCTGAGGAAATGTAAGATATCCATGTCATTCGCAAGCAGTAGAGTATTGTGTCAAACTAGAAACTAATGAATGAGCGGCACTACGTGACAGTGACACTCCAGATGACATTTATAAAATCAAAGATAGCACAAAGAAGTGACTACCCCAAAAAGGAAATACATGTCAATATCGCGAAATTATAGAAAATTAACTGAAACATTTGAAGACAAAGCGGGGGAGGGTGGCGGAACTAGCTTTGCAACTAACTCCACGGGGTTAGTTCTCGGTCGTTTTCGCAGAGAAAACAATCGTAGAACTGCATTAAAACTTCACAAATCTTACAATTTTGTAGAAATTTCTATGGCAAATCGGTAATCAAAAAATACGTCGTAGGACGTCCAAATTCAAGAGATATGATTACGTTTATAGGAAACAATTTTTCCGCACATAGACTATTAAATTGAGATATTTTTCGCTCCTTCTAATAAATAGGGTTCTGTGAAATATGACTTTGAATTAAAACTATTAAGAAGAAAAGTTTGTATTTTGAGCAAAGTTTCTGAACTAATACTTTTAGATGTGTAATGATTGACTCAGCAGATGAAAATAAAATGCATTTTCTCAGCTAGATTAATAATGGTATGTTTCAAATTAGGAAAAGGAAATATTTTCATTGCGTCAACGAAAAAATTGCTTCCTATCTCTAAAAAATTAATCTGTGAGTAATTAATATTTAGCAGATTACAAGTGGTGAAAGGCCGAATTTTTACATTTTTTCCCCTTCAACTATTTCGTTCGATAAGCATATGTTTTTGACGGGGTAATTAATACACTTTTGATGCGAACTGTTTATTATAAAGGAAACCTGTGCAAGGTTAGAGATTGCAGTTTTCAGCTGAGAAATGGAGTTTAATAAAAATATTAAGAAAGGAAACTGCTCCATTTTTAAAAACTTTTTAAGCCCCCTTTTAACTTATTACGTGCAACCTTCGTTTTTATTATCTAAGTAGTACGACTCTCTTCGTTTAAAGTTCCGTTTAAGCTTTTGCGTTTAAAATATTAGTTAAGGAAAAAATATGCAATATAATATCATTTTAAATCCACTAAGAATTTTTCAAGAATAATATTATTAATGAAGTTATATTTTTAAAACTTTGTGAATATAAAATTTTAATTTTAGTTACAATTTACTGTTAAAAATTAATGTCAAAGATTCTCTTAGATTTCTCGTAAGGCCTTTTCTTTAAATTACTTCAAAATGAATATTTATGTCAATCTGAATAAGGCATTTGCATTCTAACCAAAAGTTGCTTCAATTTTTTCTAATGTTTATATAAAGAAAAGTTTTATATAGGAAGAAAAATAAGTAATTCCTTTTTATGATAGATGGAATTTTCTATAAGACTATTTTATTCATTGAGTTTCCAGATGCAATGCACATTTGAGTACTTTACTCTTATATGTGAAATCTATATTTTTGAATTTTTATGATATTTTATAAATAATTTAATACTCAGTATACAAAATGAACTAAAAAGCAAAGTTATATTGGCTTAAAAATTCAAATTTGGCTTCGGAAATCACCTTTTTTGTGTGCATGTACATAAGTCATTGGGATTGGTTTATATTAAAAGAAATGTAAAAAGCTTTAAGCAGATTTTATAAAGAAAGGGGCAACCTTTCTGATCCCTAAGTTTCTATTAAAATGTCATAAAGAATATAAGATATTGTGTAAACAGAATTCTCTTTTGTACCTACATAGATTACAGAAGTCTATTCATCAAAATGAATAACTGGAAATCCTTCTTTCTGATTTGCTTGCTTTTCTAATAAATGCACTTTGGGCTTACTCAGTTTTACCAAAAATTTTGAATTCAGAATTGATAAACGGCATACTTTATATCATTATATAGTATTCATATGATTATATCATATCATCTTCAGACTTCAGAGTATATGCATGCCAATATATCCTCATACATAGAACGGGCTGAGTTTCAAAGAGATACAGCTAATATTAGCAAGAAAGAGGAAGAGAGAAAAGGAAGAGAAATTCTGAATGATTCTTGCCTTTGAACAAGAAAAATCCTGTCACAAAAGTTATTTCCTTCCAACTGAAATTAAAATCTTAGTCGAAAAAAAATGTCGCAGAAACCTTTGCTAAATGTTTAAACCGGAAAAAAAAAAGAATTTTTGTTTGTTAAGATTTGAGTAAATCCATCAGATATTCCATATACTGAGTAAATCAATTTATTTTTTTTCTCTCTACTTCCATAGGTGAATGTGTACAAAGTTACAAATGTAAGCTGAGAAAAAAAGGATGATGAAGAAGTTTTCTATTTTAATTGCTGCTCTAGTTGTTAGGTGAAGTATGAAGGCACGTCGTAAATGAAACTCATACAGAGGCTTACAGTTTCCTTGCTTTGCGGCCTTCGTGACAAACATGGCGATAATGTCCAAAAAATGAATGTTTTTGAAAAGGCAGGACAAATTGACTAATATCTATGAGGAGTGTAGATCTGAATTTCTTGAACATTCCATGAGGTATTATCGTCTGTGGAAATCCTAAACAAATAAAAGTACATTCACAAACATAATTCTCATTTTGAAATTCTTATCGCCTTACAGGCATGTGCTATTGATTGTGCCTTCGTTTCTTTAGAGATTTCTATTTTCAATCAGCATAGTTAAATTCCTCAAATTCTGCTCTTTAGGTACATTTCGTTGTGTTTTTAATCTCTGTTTCATGCTTATTGTGGAAAAAAGCGCTTAGTCCCATTATCCAGTTTGTTGTATTGAATTCACTCTACGTTTAGTGTAATATTTTCTGTAACAATATGGTAAAAGTTTATCTCGATGACCGAAAAAGAAAGAAAAGGAGCAATTTTATCACTAGTAACTGCAAATTATGTTTGTTTGTATAAATTTGAAAATTATGTAAAACTCTTAGAGGCAAATTAAAAGTTTAGGATTATTTCTCGCTTAAAAATGAGACTCATTGTGATTAAATACACTGAAATGACAAAAGTCATAGGATAGCAATATGCAAATATACAGATGGCAGAAGTATCGCAGCGAAAAAGTATAAATGCGCAGTTCGTTTTCCAGAGCTTTCATTTGTGTTCAAGTTATTCATGTGAACAGGTTTTTCGTGATTTATGGCGGCACGACGAGAATTAACAGACTTTGAACGTGGAATGTTAGTTGGAGTTAGACGCAAGGGCCATTCCATTGCGGATATCGTTAGTGAATTCAACATTCCGTTATGCACAGTATCAAGAGTGTGCCGAGAGTATGAAATTTCAGGCATCCCATCCCATCATGGACAGCGCAGTGGGCGACCACCTGCACTTAACGACCGAAACCGCCAACGTCTGTGTAGAATGGTCAATGTTAATAGACACGCAACGTTTCGTCAAATAACTGCAGGCATGAATGTAGGACGTACGAGGGACGTGTCCGATAGGACTGTGCGACGAAATTTGTCTTCCTTGGGCTATGACAGCAGAAGACCGACTCGAGTGCCTTTACTGACAGCACGACATCGCCTGCAGCGACTCACCTGGGCTCGTGAGCATATCGACTGGTCCCTAGACCAGTGGAAAACCGTGGTGTGGTAAGATGAGTCACGATTTCAGTTTTTACGAGCTGATGGTAGAGTTCGAGTGTGGCGCAGACCCTACGAAGCCATGGACCCAAACTGTCAGCAAAGCACTGTTAAAGCTGGTGGAGTCTGTATAATGGTGTGGGCTGTTTTTACATGTCATGGACTCGGTCCTCTGGTGCAACTGAACCGATCATTGACTGGAAATGGCTTTGTTCAGCTGCTTGCAGATCACTTGCAGCCATTCATGGACTTCACGTACCCACACAACGATGGGATTTTTGTGGATGACAATGCGCCATGTAACCGGGACAGAACTGGTCGCGATTGGTTTGAAGATCATTCCGGACAATTCCAGAGCATTATCTGGCCACCTAGATCGCCCGATATGAATCGCATCAAGCATTTCAGGGACATCATCGAAAGGTCCGTTAGTGCCCAAACTCTTGCACCAACCATACTTTCACAATTATGGACGTCTATACAGACAACATGGCTCAATATTCCTGCAGAGGACTTCCAACGACTTGTGGACTCCATGACACGTCGAGTTGTTGCACTTCGTCGGGCGAAAGGAGGACCGACTCGATATTAACAGTCATCCCATGACTTTTGTTACTTCAGTGTACATATGAGAGTAGGAAAAATAAAGCAAAATTTAAGAAATACATCTATGCTTAAAAGATGACTTACGAATCACTACTTTCTTCAATAAACGTGTTTGTTTTATTATTTACACTTTATTAATCGCACAAATTTGACAAATGTTCTCCTGGATTTTTTATTATTTCTAAATAATCATAAAATTCAAAACATATTTTTGTGAAAAAAAATATTTTTTTAAATTAATACTTCTTCTAAAAAATAAAATTTTTCAATTCCTATCTTTATTTTTTTTCTACTTTTATTTTGCATAATATATCGCATTTTTCAGATGGAAAAAAGTGTGCATTATAAATCATTTACATTCTATCTTAGAGTTATCATTATTTATTTAGTATAATTTTGAAGAAAAACTATGCTTTTTTCCAAAGCTTATAGTTCTTCTGCGTATGAGGCATTTTTCAACATTGTAAAAGCAAGGTCAACTTGCCTGTAATATTAAATTTAGACTAATATCATTACTAAAAACAGGTAAGACAGTATTGAACATATTTTGGCACAATTTAGTTCCATTAAAATAATGCAAAAAATAAACTATAAGAGCTTTACAAATTATTGATCAAAGTTTTACTGGACTGTACAGCAGTAGAAGAATAATGGTTCTTATTTGCGGGCAATATTTTAAATGAGAAGACAACATTGTGAAGGTAAACTAGATTCCGATGTTTTTCGACTTGATCAATTTAGTTGATGCAGAGTTTAAAGCTTATTTAAGTTTAATGTTACACCTTTTTGCACTTACAGTGTTGCCACAGTTCACATTTAAACAATGCAATAATAAACTATATCAAAAGAAATTATGATTTTTTTGTGAAAAATAGGAATAATGCTGAACAGAAATTTAATAAATCCCGATACAAGGATACTTTTGAATCTTATAAAATTTCTACGTTTAGTTGTCATGGTGCGAAAGCTGAAAGTCTTCTTTTAGTGATGTCCCAAATATCCCGCGCTTCTTGATATCCAAGAATAGTTTGTTTTTATTTCTCTTCCTAAGCATATCTAATATTCCTTTCTGAACATGTGGTTAATTTGATTGGAAGCTAATTCGATAGAGCTTCCTTATTATTCGACCGTTGGAGTTGCGTTGCTTTATCCTAGCAGAGCTGAATGGTATTTTCCTTGCTCTTTATATATGACCTTCCGTTAATTCATCAACCAGTTTTTTTTTCTCAGGGAAATAAAGGCATGAAAAATATTTCTTTATTTTTCTCGAAAGCAAGCAAGCAAACCTAGAGCTTTTAAATTAAAGAAGGATAATTAGGATGAACTCCTCTTCTCTATGATGATTTATTACTTTCATTAATCACGTTTTTATAAACTTTGAAGTATTTCTTGAATTATTGAAGTAGAGGAAACTTAGGCGTTTTAGCCTTTTTATCCAAAACTGCTGTATTCAAAAGTATAGTCTGTATGAATTTCATACAGTTATTTTAATATAAATGAGGGATTTTAAAGCTGAAAAATAATCTGAATTATCCTTCTATCGATAATATATTTATGTATATTATATATTTTATGCATAACATTATGCTTTGAAAGATTTTATACTAATTATTGCATCTTCAATGAATCAAACTATATGTTGAGGTAACACATTATTGGGAAATACAGGGACAAAACGAGTTTCATAGAAGACGAATAAATATTACTGAGAGAAGATGTTTCTGTCTTTTGAAATTATTGTTAAAGTGTACAAAAAAATATGCACATTTCTTTAAAGTCATAAGTAATCAAGCTATTTCTATTTGTATTACCCATACAATTATCACAGAATATAATAATTTTACTTTTAATTTGGCACTTAATGTATTATGAGTCATAAGTATTATAAAATAAACAAATTAAAGAATTGAAAAGCTTATATCAAAGTCTCATTAAAAAAGTTTATACATCTATTTCTAAAAACTCAAAAATCTCTCAATGAAATTAAAAGCCCTTTTTTGGCTTATTTATGCTAATGAAAGTATGATAATATGTATCAAATCCCTCCATAGTGATTCTATTCATTCACTATTCATAAGTGATTAAAAAAGAAATCATGTCAATTATCTAAATAGATGCTGATAATATTCTTTTTTTTTTTCTTTCATTATAAAAAGTCACTGAACTTTAGGTCACATTTTCTTTTTTTCTTTTTTTTTTATAAACGCTGGCATGTTTTGTCATTGTTACAATCACATAATCATTTCTGATATAGTGAATCCACCATTTATTTTTGCAATATGATCACAGAAGCATTTAACTTCAGTCAATTCACAGAGAATTCAAGCAAATTAACAATTATTTCTTATTATCCCATGAAAACTATTTTCATAATGGTAAATAAATAATTTAAAACTGATTTTAAATATAAAGAACATTTTGTTTTTTAACTAAAGGGAATGGCTTAGTTTTTTTAATTTCTAGATATTTTTTAGCACTTTGCAGTAAGAATCAGATCCATGTTTATTTTTATAAACCTATTTGAATATTCGCTTTTAAGCTTTATTATAAAGATGGTCGTTAAAACATGTAGAATTTTTTATATATAATTTTTATTGAGAATATATAATAATTTTATATATTCCCAATTTTAATCTATATATAATTTTATTGGGTTTTTAATTGGAAACATTAGTCTAAGTTCGAGTAAGTCTACCTACGCTTTTACAACCACACACTTATTTGACTAAGCACTTCTTTTATTTTTATCATATAATATTAGGCGTTGAGTAGATAAGTGATACATTCGTAAAGTAACTCTTTTTATTCTTAAAAAGGAAAAGCTTAAAACTCAGAAAATAAGGAGTTATATTTATGTAAGAATTGCTAAAGTTGAATCTTTGGAGGCAGCAGCTAAATTTTTCAAAAAAATTTCCGTAGAGAAATCTATTTCCTTCCAATACAATAATTTTGTGACAATGGGGCTTCAAAATTAGTAAGACCAAAAGATATCGCTACTTTCTACTAACACATTTTACATTAAAACATGATGAAACCTGCATCGAGTTGATTTAATATATTAATTTCGAATTAATTTCAGTTTTAGCCCATAGTTATTTCAAGATTTTGTATCCGTGCATCTATTTTGTGGTTCTCCTGCCCTAGTTTCGATAGCATGGTGAACTTGCTTTGATAAAACACATAAGAAACTAATAATATCAAAAAAACTTTAATATATCATTTTTTTAAAATTCATTTCAATCCCAAAAATATTTTAACGCTCTTTTACTGGAAAAATTGCCCTTTAAAGAGTTAATTTTACGTAAACTTCCGCAGGTTAATCTGGGGAAATGTTTTTTCGACCTCTCGTGATAGTAAGTTTCCGTTCAAGTAAGAAAATGCTCCGTAGAGCGTCTCAGGTAATTATTTGCGCGTGCGACTAGATCGAACGAACTGTCTGAATAACAGTAGGGATTATTGGAACAAGTTGGGGGAATATTAAATAACTGAAGGTTACAGAGCTGGTAGACTTTCATTTTTCACTGATGCTTCTTTAGCTTAACAAACCGGGGCTCTGGGCTAGGGGTAGCATGTCTTCATCGTGATTTAGCCTTCCTGTGTTCGAGTCCTGGTTCAGACAAGGCTATTCTCTGCACTCTTTTCTATCTGTGAGGTGCGTGAAAGAGCCACTAACCCACTACCAACACCTGGAAAAAAACGTTGCACAACCAAGTGTGTTGGTGCCATCTTCATTTGAGCTAAAGTCGGATTTCTGCCCTCGGTTATTCAGGGGTCCTTACCTTCAGAAGCTTTTGCACCTTTTTTGCAGATAAAAATAATAAAATTTTATCTTTAAAATATCAGCTTTTAAATATATGTTGCCATCACATTTTCAGAAGTTCTGAATAAAAAAGTTAATTACTACCAAAAATAAAACAAAAAATTTATAATTTTCATTACGGGATTATAGGAAATGAAATAAATAGGAAACGTGGTATTTTTCAAACAATAAATGCAAGAGAAAATCTTTCTTGATCGTTTGCA
The DNA here is from genome assembly GCA_026289955.1 of Argiope argentata. Taxonomy (NCBI): domain Eukaryota; kingdom Metazoa; phylum Arthropoda; class Arachnida; order Araneae; family Araneidae; genus Argiope; species Argiope argentata. Next base: position 2,899,787 of record JAOUZG010033074.1, read on the forward strand.
ATATCAAATTTATTAATTCAATTAAAGAATTAAAATAAATAAAAATACAAAATAAAAATATATTATAAAAGTGCAACAGTTAAAACTGAAAAAGAATTTTTAGAAAAGCACCAAACGATAATCTTCTGAGAGTGAGATTAATTATTTAAAAGTAAGAAACCCTAAACGAACTAGAAGATGGTGTCATTTCAAAGAAACGACGAACAAAAAGCAATTAATAATAAGTAGAAGTAAAATATTTTCGCATTTGTGGTTTTAAAAAAAAATTTTTAAGCAATAAGACATGTTTTGAATTGTTACTTTTACTTATGTGAAGAATCAAAGAATTAGCCTTCGTGATTGTAATTTATCTCCTCGTTTTAATGAATCATGCGGAAAAAAAAGTGCATCTGCTTGCAAAGAAGCATACGCAATATTAAAGCTATACTGGTAAAAGCAGTTCAGCTATTTGAAAACGCATCTTCTTTTAAAAAAACAACCGTAATAATTAACAAAGCAATATTTATAAAAGCATATAAAAATAATTTTACCCGCATATTTCGGAGGCATCCAACCTTTCTAGCCAAAAAAATATCATGTTCTCGCATAAGAAAAAAAATCAATTATCATTCCAAATTAAACATATAAAAATATCATTTTCGGCACGTGTCTGCATAAAATGAAACAAATATGAAACATGATAATTTTGGAAAATAAATGCATGGAAACGTTTTCTATGATATTTTATTGTACATATATTACTAATCCAATTAAAACGTTTTATTTAAGGCAAATGTGGCTTAACATGTACAAGGTATCTTCTGCAATCGGAGCCCACATCTAATTTCTTACTTTTTTTGGGAGAGACAAATCTCTTAACAGATGGTCCAAGTAAAATATATAATTAGTAGATTGAGGGAAAAATTACTGATAAATTACGACTTTTAAATTTTTACATATATCATCTGCTCTGTGAATGATATTTAACAAAATATTCTGGAGACAATAAGTCTTTAAAATAAAAAAAGTGGCACTCCAATCAACTAAATCAATCATTAAAGCTGATCGATCTATAAAAATTTCAATATAACTTTTCGATAAAAAAAAATGGAGATTTTAGATCACTTTATCAAGATCTCAAAGAAGTCAATCATTGCTTACTCTAGAATAATTGACCTAGATTTTGAAAATGATGATTGTTCTATTGCAATATTCAGAACTGAGTAAATCCGCCAGATTCGATCACAGAAGATAAAAATGCTTATTTATTTATTTAGAAGTTAAAATATTAAGAATATTTTACAAATATGAATCTATAAGACCAAAGGAATTTAAACCATATTTTTTGAAATATATTTATAAACCTAAAAAATGTAATTATTGAGAGCATTTATATTCATCTAAAAATAAAATTAAAAACTGAATGCTTCATTTAATCTGTGGAACGCTTGTTGTATAATTTCTTGAGATATTATAAATTATAAAAAAAATTATAATGTTTCCATTTTTTGTAGTGAACATAAAATTTCAATGTCTGACTACTCTGCTTGCAGTTCTTAGCTTTATTTAAATCTATGCTGGGATTGAATAAAGAGGTCTTTATATTAATTGAAGTTTCATCATTTTCACTTTAATTTAAAACTGAATTTTACGTGCACTGATAGAAAATCATAGAGAGAAGCAGAATTCAAAGATAGGACTGCTTAAGGCCTCTATAATAGTATAAGTGAATTATACGAATATCGAAATTTGAAGCTCAAAAATACTTTGCTGAAAAACTTATTATGAGATCAAGTTAGGGGTGCAGAGATTTACATTTTTTTGTGGCTAAACAAAGCTAGATCTCTCCTGTAAAGATTAAAAAAATGATTCAACACTTTAGTCGGCATTAATATTGGCGAACCGACTAGTCGCCAAAAGCGGCTAGTACCAGATAAAGTTTTTGTGACTGAATTTCTGCTCCAGTTGCATTTCTTCAGGGAGAAAACTGACTTCAGGCTGAAGAACTGGAGAAAGAATGCTTTATTAGTTTTGCCCTGAAAGATATATTTTTTGAGGAAATGAAAAAAGGAAAAAATGCCCTGTTTATCACGGAAAATGTTATGAAAATATTGAATACATTCGGCAATAATTAATAAAACCCTAACTATTAGAAAAGAAAACAAATGCTAATGCAAATATTACTTATATTATTATTAAATTTTCAAATATTACATATGCTCTAGAAATTTATTTTTGGTTAAAAAATTCCCCTAAAAAGAGGAATAAATTCGAGAATTTTAAATAAATCAAGTAATGATGTGCAAAGGAGGTCAGAAATAATCCACATGTCTGTAAATAAGGCCTATGATAATTCTGCAAATGTCAATTGAGTAAATTTTAAATATTTGAAATGCTCTAAAAATATAAATGAAATCAGTTTATGACCTGTACAAAAAGTTTCAATCTGTATTTCAGAAAGACAATTCAATGAAGTTGTTGATAGGGGTGCAGAGATTTACATTTTTTTTTTTGTGGCTAAACAAAGCTAGATCTCTCCTGTAAAGACAATGTTTTGAGTATCGGATATTAAATCTAGAATTAATAATTAGATTAACTAGAAATATTGAGCTTCATAAGCTTTTAAAACCCTCAGTTTTTATAATTCTGCGCGATTTTTAGATGTAAAAATCCAAGCGAAGAGAAGAATACTATCAGTATCCGCTTTAAAAAAAATAGTGTATGCAAAAGTAGCAATAATGCCGGTATATTATAAAATTCCAGATGTTTTTTTTTGTTTTACAATACTGATATTTTATTCATTTTAAAAGGTAAATTAACCATTTCCTACTTAATTACACTGGATGTCTATAAGTGTTTGATTTAGCAACCAAGGAATAATTATTCATCCAAAATGTGAGTTTCTTGAGGTAGGGAGAAAAAGAAATAAAAATACATTTATTTCTCTTAAAGTGCAAAGTAATACGGTGTAGTTCTACAGTTCAATAACATAAATAACGGCATATCTGAGCTTTAGAAACAAAATTTTTGTTCTTGATTACCATCATCTAAGTAATTTAATTAAAACAACAAAAACCTCATAGAGAATCGCCATTCTTCAGGCTAACGGAAGCTAAAACTACATTACTGTCCATTATAACTACCACTCTTTGCCTCTTCTGTCAATTACTGATACTAATATATTCTTCTATTATTGTAACTACCTATGATTATACAAAAAAACACAGTTTCTCAGTTCTTTATAAGACGACCACGTACTTTATTTAAATGATGGGATATGTTAGAGTACTCTAATATTATCTAACTTCTGCCCTTCTGCATGATTGGCAGATGATATGACCAACATACTAATTCAAGGTCATTCTGTTTGAAAGTCAGAAAGCGAAAAGCAGATTTCACAGTTTATTTAATCTATGGAAGCGAAGCATTTAAAAGTAGTGAAGTACATTCAGAAATCGATAAATTTCGGAAAATGCAACGGGAATGTTTATAATTAAAAAAATACTTCTTAAAATGCTTACCTTAAATGTGATCAGTTAATTATTCCCAGAGAAAATTTTGTGTACCACATTGTATAACTTAGTATTACATAAAAGTTCTAGGATAAGGCTCTGTAACTGGATCATACAGAAAATGAGAAAGAAGAGAGAAAGAAAGAAACGATTTTTTTATTTATCAAATGTTTCAAAAGATGCAAAAAATTATTGAAGAACATGTAAAAAACGACCATTAAGTCCAAAGCAAAGGTCAATTAGAGAACAATTCCTATCAAATCTTTCGTTGGAAACATGTATCCTTTTCAAGCAGTAAATGTTGATTTAATTGGATAAATTGCCCTTTTGGAACTAAATATTTTTCATTCTTAATCCTTTGACTTCAAAGGAGTTAATACATCTAACCAAGGTTTAAAAATTAGCTTAAATCGTTCTTAATAAACGATGATTTTCGGAAGTTATTTAATCCAAATCTCAGAATCCGTCTCAAAAATCATTCAGAAAAATAGAACAAGTTTTATTGTACAGAGATAATTCTTTTCACTTACGTAGAAATTGAAGGAAAAAATATTTTGAAAAAATTCGTGGTCAAAAACTTAATTCATCAAAATTCTAGATTGGCAAAGGTAGCTCCAATAAAATTTTGGATTAAAACAATAGTAATGCCCTTTTAGAGATATCCATTTTAGCCAGAATCCCTAAATAATTTGTAGTTATAAAGGTACTGATTTTACAATCCAATTGACAAATTTAAAAACAGGTTAGGAACGAATCTCGGGTTTTGAAAATCTACTCAAACCTATCGCTGAATGTTTTAATGGAGAAATACAATATGCATTTAAACAAATGTTACAGATTTAAACCTTCCAATCCTGCCGAATGGAATAAACATATCCCATATGGAATATATAAACACATCCCCCTTTTCATATCAAGGCCTACTTTCACCAGTAAAGTCGCCCTAATGAAACGTATGTCCGGACGAAAGGCAGAGGTTGGGAGGCTGGTTGTAAAATATTTTTGATTAGGGGATATGCAATCCTTCTTAAATCTGAGCAATTCAACAATAGACTATCGTCACCAATTAAAAATATATTCAGAAAAAGCAACATGTTAAAATTCCAGAAATTCATCCTACAACAATTAAAGCATTTCTTATGAACAACAATAACTCAGAGGAAGACAATAATCATTTAGAAGAACGAAAACGATAAATCTATTTACGATTTCTAAATGCGATAACAAAACCTTTCGTTTACCCTGTGAAGAATAAAAGGATCTGACAAACCAAATCTGGCATGCGGCATTATCACTGATCATGATTTAATAAAGGGGTATGGGGACATTCTTTCAGTAGTACAATGGCAAAATTTTGCTTCATTTAAAATCCAATGTTTCTAATACAAATAGAATAATGCTATTCTGATTACGGAATGAAGCAACATTCTTCTAAAAAGAGATTAACAACACATTAAGTGAATACCATGAATACTCAAAAGGCAATCTTGATGTTATAGCTATCTTTTTCCTGTGTTTGGAATACACATCTTGGATATCTTGTCATTCAAATTAACAGCATCGGAATTCACTTTGAATGCTAAAATAATAGTTTCGCGAAAACTTAGTCAAGTTATATATATCAGGGTAAAATATCTATACCAGGCAGGAATACATGAGTCAGATACTGAAAAATACAAACTATTCAAGCCATCAAAATGCCTATGACAAAAATTACTTTAATTACTAATAGCATTTTTAAGTATTAAGGCACACATCAAACCTTATGCTGATATAGCCAAATTTTTAAATTTGCTGGTTAATATCAAATTTTCTTAAATGTGTTTGTACATAAATGAATAATAAATAATATTGAAATTTATCACTTGTATTACGAATTGTTAAATTTTTATAAATACTTAATTCAAAAATTAATTTGGCACTCAACAATCCGTCGAGAAAAAAATCTAAGAAATCATTGATTCGAATAGAAAGGAGAGGGTCAAATTATCTCATGCAATGCAATGCTTCTTGCTCTATTAAGATGCAAATAACATCATTCTAAACACGTTCCCTCAACCACTTTTAAACAAAATGCTGCGAGGACATTTCTTTGAAGGGAAAAATTAAAGTCATTTTCCGTTAGAGCCGATCTCCCAATATGAAAGCAAGTACGTGCGTAAGTATAAAAGAAAACCGTCATTGTCGGAGAAGCTCTCAACTACAGCTTTATTCTGAAAGAAGCGAGCATTTTTCGAATAATGCCTCTCAGTTTAGGATCTGCCTTAAACATAAGAATACATAAAAAAAAAATGTTGAATGCTGTTCAAAAAAGTTCGTAAAAAAGGGAACAGTTTATTATTAAACTTTTTACCCGGATGAGGTGAAGTCTAAGTTGAAAAGAAATTTTGTTCTCTTTATCCAAACGCTTATTCAATCTGAATTGTTCAAATTTCGTTCGATACAAAAATACAGTTCGTGCCATGAAATGAAAGAGATAATGCCTATTTATAATTGAGTAGAAAGTTCGGCCATGAATATCTTTTTAAGATAAATTTTTAATGAAATCAGTTAGTCGAGTAAATTTTGGGCAAGAAAGTTTGTCCTATTTTATTCATACTTTACTGCAGCAGACTAATCAAAAGGTTTATTGAATTTTTCAGGAATGTTGACGCATATGAATTTTTTTAATGAAAAAATCCTTAGAGAGAATACATCTTGATTTTATATTAAAATAAAAATTAAATTTTATAGAAAAGTAATTATAGTTAGCAATTAGTACATAATTTAAAGCTATTCAAATTTTAATCTATAATACAATATTCAAATTTGATAAATTTTTCTTTAATATTTCTTTAATATTTCTTAAAATGTTTAAGAAATTGCTACAAATAATGAATTATTTCATTTACCCCTTTATTAAATTTATTTTAAAAATATAAACTATGTTATAAGTCTACCATTAGAAATAAAGTATCCAGTTATCCTTTGAAGAAATAGTTTATGAAAATCTATGTTGTTTAGTATTTATAAGTTAATCATTTGTTGCTAACTATAACAAATTTCTTTTGTAAAATCTTCTTTAGGTTTAACACAATATAGAAACAAAATCTATATTTATCCATTCATTTGTGAACCTTACAAATTTTCATATCTTTGATAAAATAGAACAAAACTGGTATGTTTCTTAAAAAGACTCACAATAATAAAATTCTAGAAAAAAGAAATAAAAAAATAAAAAAAAACATTAAAAAAATGTGTGATTTTTTCTGTTTTTCTCTTTTCTAGAATTTTATTATTGTGAGTCTTTTTTTACAATTGTAATTTGTTTTTATATTCTTAAAATATGATGCATCTTTTATACTTTGGGACATGGAATTTTTCGGGTCATAAAAGGGTTAATTTTTTAGACAATAGTCAAACACTTAACAGAAAAAAAATTCACCTTTTATTGGAATTCTTTCCTGATGGTGACCCTTGAGAGAGTCATCAGACCAGATTTTTCTTTTTCTTACTAATTTTCATTAGATTTTTCCCTACTTTCACTATAGTTTTTTTCTCATTTTTTTACTCCTGTTTTGATATATATATATATATATATATATATATATATATATATATATATATAAAAACCCCGACTGTCACACAAATACATCACAATTCTTCGTTATCTTCAATACTTTTTTATTTCTATCTTAATTAAATAATACAAAATTAAGAAGAAGTTAAAAGAAAACTGAAGAATGATTTGTAAGTAATTGCTGTGTGAATGGTATTCTAAAAAGGTTGAAACCCATTTCAATCGCTGATCTCTTAAAGCCTAGTCATCCGGTGGTGGATGCCTTCCTAAATGAGAGTGTTTAAATTATAGCCTTTTAAAAGAAATGAAAAACAACATTTTCCCTTAAAAATGACAAATATTACTTTTAATATTTTTACTTTACCTATGTAGCAAGGAAACTTTTGATTTCTCTAAGAAGTAGGTTTAACTCCGCCAATTCCCTTTTAGTTTCAAATGGTAAATAATTACTAGCTTATACTTTTATTCATAGATATTTTTTACAGGGTGGTCTTTAGCAAGAATTTCATTAAACTGGCCATTAATTTTAGTCTGTTAAGCCTTCATATTTTTCAAGTCTTTTTGAATACATTCCAAACATTTGAAAATTTTTAAAACTAATTTAAGCAAAGAAACAGTCAATAAATTTATTTAACAGAGTGTAAACAGAAAGGAACAAAATATAAATTTTCGCAAAAGTGGATTTCATGAATGTTCGATAAAATTTCAAATAAGCAGAATAAGCCTAAACTTATAAAGAATAAAAATCTACTCTGGATAGGTATTTGAAATAAAATACTTGAAAAACTATATGTATATAGAATTTATGGATAACTAATAAAGAATAAAGATATTACATAACTTTAAAGCAAATATAATTAAGATCCCTTAATTATATAAAATTTTTAAGTTTCTAAAACTTATAAGTTAAAACAATATTGAACTTACACATAACAAATACTGATTTCTATCAGGCAGAACTGACGTGAACACATTTTCAGCATTAATCTGGGATTTTAAAAAGGTAGTATGTTTGAGGTCATTAAATTTTTCTTTATTTTTCAATTTAAAGTTTATCCATATAAAATGCATATGAGAATTAGGGATTTTTATTATTATGCATTAAAAAAATTTATTATAAAAATATAAATAGGTAACAAAAGGCTCTTTACTGAAAAGGAGAGATTTTAGTTCATGATTTACATGTCTCATGTGACTATATAATATTTTCTAAGGTAATATAGATAATAATTTGAAAATTGATACTTTCAATATCCATGAAATTTATTTCAGATTATTTTCTTTTCAAGTTCTTTGTATCAATATGCACATTTAATAAAAAATAATGTAGTTTTATGCTATTTAAAGTTAATAATCCTTCATTAAATCTATAATATTTTTAAATTCATTGAAATGCTCTTCTTGTTTAGATTTTTATAAAGAATATGAAGCAAAGGTAAAAAAAAATCACTTAACTATGTTCAGATAACAATTTTTATTCGGGAATGTTATTTTTAAGTAATTAAAATCTTAATGATTTTTTGCAATTTAAATCTTAATAAAGTACTATGATAGATATTTTCAAAATTATTTTTTTTAACTACAATTGAATATCTTTTATCAGCAAGCAAAAATCAAAGGCTGAAAGGTAAGGTTAAGGTTTACAGAAGGTAAGGTTGTAAATATTATTATATAAATACATTCAACCTTGGTAACTTCGATATATTTCTTCAAATACCAAAAAAACCTAATTTCAAATACTATAGAGATTCTTATTTAATCTGGGGTTGCCAATGTGAAAGTATTCCTATAAAATAAAAATACATTCTAATAATAAGATGATGTGGAATATTATAACGTCTGCACACATTCATTCACAAGACTCTCATAGCCTTGTATGGTAAGCACAGGCCTTTTAAACTGAGGTTTAAGCTAATAATTTTGTCTTGTTAATACTTGAAATTTAATAAATAATTTTATAATAATATATATATTACATTTTATGTGACCATATAAATTGTAAAAATAATCTTTGTCAGAGTAACAACCAAAAATGCTTGGCGGAAAAAGAAAAACTAAACGCAGAATAATATTTTGCATTGAATGCCAAGAGTTCTACTTGAGATGATATTCCATTGCTCTTCAGGTAATTTGCACACCTTTATTTGTCCTCAATGTAGTATTTATAGAATATTTATTGGGTCATTTCTCTGTTGTATTTCCAACTAAGATGAAGGCATAACCTCAAGAATGAGAGTTTAGTTAGTTTCATCTCTGTCTTGACGTTCTGATTGAAAGTAAACGACACTCCAAAGGATTGTGGATTTTTGACCATATAATAAAACCGTATTCAAACTGAAAAGGAAAAGAAATGAATATTTTAAATGTGGTATAACAAGCTATATACTGAAGACAAAAAAAATTACTTTAAAAATCATCTGTATTTTAACAAAAAAACCACAGAATTTTTTTTTTTTTTATTTGCAGACTTAATGATTCCAAGAAAGAGAGATTACCAAATCAGTAATTTGGGGAATATTTCTAGGTGGATTTGGAGTATTTGGCTGTCAAATTTATTCTAATTTTTGAAGATGTTATATAATATGTTGGCTGAAATATGTATTAGAAAAACTTTTCTTAAAGAAAAAAATATGAAAATTTATGAACATTATGAACAAAATTATGAAAAAGTATGAATTTAAATGTTCCTTTAGTATAAATTTTTAATTCGATATTAATAATTACAAAAAATAAGCACAGACTTACTTACTTAATGAAATAATCATTGAAATACGAAAATTTACATTTAAATAAACTAGTTCCATTTTTAATAAAATGATAATGAATGCTTGAAAAACCAAATAAACATCACGTCCACTTTCAAGAAAATAATTTAATTCCAATGCTATATGAAATCAAATTGTAATGTAGATAATAACTTTCACAAAATATTAAACATAATTAACAAAGTATTAAATCAAATAATCTTTTTGGAAGAGAGAAATAAAAACAAGCTGTAAGAATAACAAAACTTTTCACGGCTGTTTTTAGAAAATTGAAAGTTTTGAGCTTCATTAATCAAACAATTTAGTTCTTCTTGTTCTTAAGGTAATCAAATATGCTTTGACACTCGAGGCTTAAAAGTTGCGTAGGAATTTCTCTTATTTGACACCATGAAAAACAAAATCAAGAAAATCAAAGAGAAAACTGAGTAAAACGAAGCCACTAACGCTGAAAATTGAAAGTGAAGCAGTCGATTTCCCGTTCAACGAGAAGTGTAACGCATGCGCAGAGATAACGTGATTCACCATAAATGCAGGAAATGACTCAATATTACTTGAGAAAGGGGGGTTGGCTCAACCACAATAGAGAGAATTTTAGAACTTTTCACTTACTGATTGTGGTTTTATTATATTGTGAGGGCAAAGCAATGGCGCGAAATGGACATTTTTCCCCCCTTCCTCTGCCTTATGTTTCCCGATTTGTAACAAGGCAACTCAAGAGATAATATATTTATAAGAATATATTCTAGATATAGATTCTTTTTTTAAATATACGTAGTTATAATTATCAGCAGGAATTATAACTTTGTTAATAAAGTTTCACCTATAATCAAAATTGCATTGATATAATTTCATTTAAATGGGCATTTTATTTACTTTAAAATGATTACTCTATCATTTATGCATGGACAATATTTTGAAAGGCTATATTTTTATTTTGTTTAGAAAATCAGATAATTTATTAAATGCCCTTCTACTGTTCCAAATGACTAATAAGAATTTTAATTTATTTAGTTCTAAAAATATAATATTTCGATGTTTGAATTTTGATAAAATTTAATTTTTTTACAAATCAAATAAATTTAAAAGAAGAAACAAAAGCAAATTATTTGTTATTTTAATAAAATACTTTACTTTTTTCACTTTGTTTCCATTTTCATTACAGATTTTACATCATTTCATATTTACGCTTCATTTAACTTTTTGAGTTTTGGCACTGAAAACATTTATTTCTTAAATAATATCTTCTTCTCGCCAAATCTCAAAAAATATTTTGGGTATTAAATGAAATAATTCCATCATTTCTTTTTCTGAAATTTCTCATACATCGTTTCTAGTCGAAATGTTTTCGCTAAATGTAAAGGGTATTCCACATATTTGTTTCATCTTTAAAATATATAATTATTTTTTATCTAAATTATTATCATTGAATTATATATTACTAACTGTCAGAATTATTACGGTGAAGTCTAAAAGATCGTAGTCTATAGTTTAAACATTATCTTCAGATTTTGTTAGTCGCTGCTAACTCTGGAATTTTAAGAAGAAAATTTAAAAAGCTTTCGGTTCTTTCCATTTATTACAGTCAAAATCTCAAATAGTTCACATTTTTATGCTTAAAAAAATATACGTACAAAATGTGATATAAGTATTAAATGATAATATCCGTACAAAATGATATATCTGCAGGTTGGTTGGTTGTTTGGTGAGATTTTTTTGCACAAGAGTCATCACTTCGGCAAGCATATGGTACGAGATATATGTGCACTAATTAACAATATGTCAGTTTCGTTCGCATTACCATAGAAGTTCAAACATTTATTTTTTAAAAATTGTTGTTCTCTTGCCAATTACCAAAGAAAATATGTAGGGTATATAATTAAATTTTCCGTGAAAGCATTCATTCTGAAATTTTTTATATACTATTTATACTCGTAATCTTTTCACCAACTGTTTATGGTATCTTACATATTTGTTTCATCTCTAATATACACTCTATAACAAAAAAAACCGACGCACCAAGAAGCAATAATCTGATTGCCTTAAAATAAAGTATGCATGAGTGTTTTGACCAGATATGTAAATAATTAAATTTTGGTGTCCAATAAATGAATAGTTTGATCTCTAGCGCATCGGAACTGCGTATCCAGCAGTTGTATATAAGGAACAGTTCTTCAACGATTGTTAAAACTTTCGATTTGATTGCGATTCAAATTACCTTTCAACAATTTTAAAAAATGCCTCTCCGCAGGGTTCGCGTTTATTACAAGCAACTGTCAGAGTTTGACAGAGGTCGTATCATTGGACTGAAAGATCATTGGATATCAGTGGATGCATACAATATGCGTTATAAGTATTAAATGGTAATATTTCTACATAATAATATGTATGCATTTGTTAAAGATATGGGCAGTTCCATTAGTAATATCATAGTGGTGTCGCATGAATTATGCTTCAATTGACTTTATTTCAAATATACTTGCCACAAACTAATTTTTATAAATGAGTAACTGATAGCTAGTGGTCTGTGATTAAAAAATATTTATTTGATAACTATAAGGCTTTTTCCTGCAACTATAATGTTGATAATACATAACAATTCATTACCAACTATAATGACAACTGATTTTACAAAGGTGAGATAAAATGAAAATATTCATTTACTGTTTGCAAACTGAAGAGTATTTTAGAAAATCATCGATGCATCTTTTTCGATTAGTTATTTCTTTTAAAGGAAAACGAGGATGCCATCAAAAGCTATTTTTCTGTTGAAATTCATTATCATAAAAATCTGAAAACTTATCAAGAAAAAAATGATAAAAACATTTAACAGCAGAATAACAAACTTTGGATAGTAGCGAAGAAAAAAAGCCTTTCAGTGAGCAGCCCTGTCAGCAATTTTTTTATTACTTTTACCTATTTTCATTTATCATTGGGCTCTCAAATTGAAAATAGGCAAGTAAAAATGAAAGAAAAAAGGAAAATTTTTAGAAATACTTCAAAGATGTATAGTTCTAATTCTTTAAAAGATGAGCTTTGGATAAAGTTTAATATTACTTAGAAAGCATTGAGTGAATAACTTTTTTTATTTTAACCTGTTGAATTACTTCTATAAGATGCCTTCAGCTTTCACTTCCTCATATTTTTCTCTTTCTTTACAAAGTCAATAGCTGATGGTATGGAACTAGCAAGCTAAATAACATTTTTATTGATCAGTAAATTCGGGTTGCGGATTAATAGTTTCATCTGGCAATTTCTTATATATATATATATATATATATATATATATATATATATATATATATAATGAAATAGAAGTTATTTAACAATCTTTTTTATTAACATTTTTCCTTACTGCTTACTTTTAAATTTAAATTTAATTGCAAACATAAGAAAACTTTAAAAAATGTTTTAAAAAACATTCTTAAAACAGAAAACTACCGATCCTGGAAAAATAAAACGTATTTTTTTGTCTTTTATCAACAATTAAATAAAATTCCTAGTTAAGATATCTCTGGCAACTACAAAAGCAATTCGATTTCTTTGAAAATGTAATATGCATTGTTCTAAAACAAGTATTAAAATATTTTAAAAAATTATTAAGAATAAAAAAAAAGTTTAGCAGGTGAATTGATATCATGGAAAAGATAATTTTTGAGAACTTTAAGACAGTGTAAAATTCTTTCTTATTTTATAAGACGTTTAACAGGTTTGGGAGAAAAGTTGATATTTCTTTTAATTTTTAATTAATTAAAATTCGAATTTAAAAAAAAATTAAATAATTCTAAGATATACATTTTTAATATCTCATGCACATATCTGCCAAATTTCTGAGCTGTTGGTCCAATGGGAAGTTTCTCATTCTTTTCTGAATTATCATCCCCCTAAAAGAAGAAAGCTCTTCGTATCATCACCTTTCGCATGGACCACATATTTTCAACTAAGAGGGGTAATGTCTCTATGCATATACAAATAAATGTATGAATTTAAGAGATGACTGCGGAAAGACCTCAGATGAAGTAGCGAAGTCACATATTTGTACCAAACTTTAATACCTTAATTTTGTTTCTTCCTTTGTTCATTATAAATTATATTTATTTAGTTTCTAAAGGGATAATTAATTCAAGACTTTCTTTTATAAAGTGTGTTCTTCAATTTCAAGGCCTCTCTATCACATATCACATTGGGGCCAATTTTGTCTCATGTTTAACAAATATCATGTGGCATTTCACTTCGGCGCTTACCATTGAGCTTAAAAATGATTAAATTACAAAAATAATTAGTTAAACAGCAGAGAGAGAAAAAATAAAAAGACATTGCCAAAGTCATAGGAGAAAGATATCAAACTGAAGAAGTCAAGGAAGTTACTTGAAAGTTTCAGTATATTAGAGGAATATGGGAATCAGAAGATTAATCCGTTGAGAACAGTGGGATGGAAGATAATCATAAAGAGAAGCGCATGAAAACAGTCAAAATTTTCACAGATATGGACATAGATCAAATAATAAGTAAGGATGATCTCATAACAGCAGAAATGCTTACCAAAATACGATAGAAAACAATGTAATTGTAAACAATTTTGTTGATGACATTGTTATCTTTTGAATGCACCAATTGTTAGAACATATTAATGCCTGTGACGAAAGCTATGGAATATGTTTAGTAATGGTTCACTTTCTGAAGGTTATCAGTTTGGGCTGAAAATAATATTATAGCAAATCTCTTCAAAACACTTTTTATAATCAAATTGGTATTTCATTAAATAGCATTTTCATTCCATCAAAACAATCCATATTATATATTGGTATTGGTTTCTGAAGACGAAATTAAAATGATCAAATCCTTTGCTATACGGTTAATAAACTATTGTTTTGATAGGAATGACATTAAAACATAATGGATCAAGGGTAATATATTGCTAACTCTAATAGATTGTACTATTCACACTCTGATTTTCCATATGATTCAAATTTACCAAGTTAAATGAATTTCATAAGAAAACATTTAATATTGTACAGGCAAAAGCTCTTTGAAATGCATTTGAGTTTCTCAATGGACCTCAAAAAAGTTTTATTTCAAAGAATTCTCAAGAAATTCCCCAAGAAAAACTCAATTTTTTTTTTCAAAATGAATTTTTCAACAAACTAATTTCAATAAGGAATTCCTTTCAGTCTATGCTTGAAGCACAGTTTGGAAGTCAAGGAATTACAGTTTCACACAACATTCATCATTATACATTCTTCCATCTTGATTATAAATTTCGATTTTTTTACAAACATCGCTAATGAACTGTATAATGTTTAATTATTTATATCTTAATCGTTACAAATTTTTAGAATTCTTAATTTGATAACATACTGTTTCTAAAGACACTTCTTAACGAACTATGATTTTAAAAAATAATAGTACTTTATTTATAAGAAATTTTTCTTCATAATCAATTAACAATTGATTTTGAAAGTGTTATAAATTACTTCATATATAAGTCATGTTACTAAAATTAAACGAACCGAAAAGAAAATAATGAACTTATTATATAAGTATAAATATGATAAATGGAAATAATTTATTCTACGTAGTGATATTTCTCTAAAATATTGGCTTACGTCATTTTAGAGAGTTACCAGTTTTTGAAACTTCATCCCATAACATATTTTTCTAATTTTTTGATTTGATTATTAAAGTAGCAGCTTAATTATAATTTAACTCACTTTTAAGAGATTTTTCTAAATAATTTTCATACTCTTTGTTTTCTTATGTTTAAAATTGAAGAAATTTAGCTATGTGATCAATATGGTTTCAGAAGTGGGTAAATGCCTGTTTGATCATAGAATTAAAATCGCAGTTCCATTCGTTGATATTTGGATCTTTTAGGCTTTCTATTAGCCATTAATTTTTATGTTTCCAAGAGCTAGTTGAATTCTCTTAATCATCCAACGTATTAACAATTAAGTTGTTTTCTATCCCAGCAATAATTAATAAATTTTGCTAAAATGAATGAAGATAATTAGTAAAAGCTAAACGTTAGTGAAATTGTAAAAAAAAACCCTATTTATTAGGAGATTTATGATTTTATTCGTCATTAACGAGTGAGATGGTAGTATAAGCGTTAACCGTAATGATCTGAATTACGGAAAGAATAAAGTGCGGATAATAAACATACTGGGACATTTGTTATTACTTTGCAATGACAGATGATTGGACGAAACGTATGAAGGAAGAGAGAATGGGTGGAGGAAGAATTCCACCAAACAGAAAGGCAATGGGAAAATGTGCAAATTCGAAATTAAAGACTTCATTATAATTAGCCGTTCGAATCGATTGTAATTGTCCTTATTTTTAAATGGAACTTTAAATATAGATGCACTAATAACATCATTTCTCATCAAGTTATTGCTGAAAAAGAAGTACACAAAAATAATTTTTATTTTTCTAATTACATTTAAAACACTTCCAAATATTTCCTGCTGAAATGTCATGAATAAAAGCACGGACGTTTATCCCCTTTAAACGAAATGTTTATATTTTCATGTATTATATTTGACAAATAAATAGATAAAATTAGTTTTAAAAGTTTCTTTTATAAAAGCCAATAAAACAAGAATGAATTGAATGATTTTTAATTCCATTTTTTTTCAGCAGGAGAATAAAAATGTAAATAAAATATTATACAAAATAAAACAAAACATCAAATGTGATTTGATGCTTTTGAAATTTTTGCAATCAACAAGTGTTAACAAAATTTCAATTGCAACGTTTTCCAAAGTTGATCATGGCACAGCATGTAAAAACTCGTCCTTGCGCCATGAAATCTTATTAACCAACCAAGGCTGATATACTGAAATAACGAACTAAAAACCTGATTTTTTAAAATTTCCTAAAACTTTAATACTATAATTTTTCATAGATTAATAATAGATCAAAACTTGGACTTGGTCATTAGACGTTAAAATTAAAACTTTTCAAGTCACAAGATATCTTTCATTAGGTTTGTTATTTTTTATTACGATAAGATACAAAAATTGTGGAACTAATACTTATAATACTTGTTATCCTAAAAATTTAAAAATTACTAGTGATCTAAATTATTCTAAATACATCTAGCTTTTAATCATAGCTTTGCATTTTTCTAAGGCGGATTATTTGTAAGAATAATTTCTATAAACTGAACAAATTCTTGAAATTTGATTGAATCAATAAGGTAAGTCTACTATAATGTTTAGCAATTAGCAATTCATTACAAATAAATAATTTGATCCCTGACAGACGTGCCTAGGCATCTAAATTATATCTCTAGCGTAAGGGAACAGACATCGTGTTCATCATTGTCTAAGCTCAACCTTATCTTAACACAATTATTTTTAATTCACTATTAAAAGATCTTCATGCAAAGCCAACAAGCTCTTCAATGGCTCAAAAAATAATCAAATTTTGGGACATGCAGTTAAGCTTAAACTTAATAAAGTGTCTATTAAAATTTTTATTGCACTTAATCAGTAGTTACCAACAGCACAGTTAATTGACATCTAATGATAATCGATGACGGTATTTAAAGATAAACCAGCGGCTGTTTCCTCCCGAATTTTTCTAGTAGACTCTCCAAGAAAATACCTTTTCTTCTGCATAAAATTGGGATCCCTGAGTAAGGCTACGAGCAACTTGTGTTGTATTAGAGCATAATAGCTACGAAGTAAAGACCTTCATAGTTTATCTGGTCTTTTCATAGAATTTATCGCAATAATAGGTATTTTGGGTGCCTTTTGACACTCTATGTAAATCAAAATTTGACACAAAACGACAGCTGTAGTCACATATAACATTCAACCGCTTTCAATCATTAGGATAATGTATGCAAAAGTACAGACTAACATATGGTCAACTTACATACTTGATTTTTATATAATTTACATGCTAAATGTGTATTTACTTTGTATTGTATTTACGTGTATTTACTTTTACGTGTATTACCCAATTTTAATTACTTTGCTTTTTGTGTTTTGTCGTTATCGAGTTTATTTGCACTCTAACAGGCAGATGATCATATATCATCTTGCTTTATTTCTTTCAAAATTTGATAATTCTCTATATATTTGTTGACAATCCCATATACCAATTTTCAGCCATCTAGCACAGAGTGGTTTTGAATTATTTTATTCTCAGACAGTTTGGCCAAAATCCATTTTTTTGGACTCAGGTTATTTGGTCTGAGTCCCAAAAACGTTGAGATTCTTTAAAATCTCGAATTCGAATTTTCTGTCAGTTACAACACTTCTTCCATATTTTTTATACTAGAAAAAAATATATATGTTAGGATGGATGGAATCCTACATTTACGCGACTGCTGGAATTATCAAAATTAGATTAATGATTGTGTCATTATAAGGAACTACATTTGTAATGAAAGTATGCTGTTGCTATCCCTGAAGAAATTTGATTCGATGACTATACTCATAGATAAAAGTGTCCCTTTATATGTTTTTTGAGATGTTTTTTGTAAAATATTTCATTCTTGAGGATAAAATGGTTCTGTTGATATAAATTTCTGTTCAATACAAATACAAAATTTAGAAATTATAAATACTGTTAAGATAAAAAAAGTAAAACATTTAAGAATGGAATCTACGATTGCAAATTTTAAGTTATCATGTGAGAACCTTATTATTTTTAAATCACTACTTGTCTTTATGAATTTAAGTCATTAAGTAGTTTAGACCAGTTTGAAAAAGCAGTACTGTTAAAAGCAGGCCGACCTTTAAAAAACACACCTGCTTTCAAAGAAGCATACATAATAATTATACGATACTGGTAAAAGCAGGTAAAAAATATGTGTGGTTAAAAGATGCTGAGGAATAGTGACATTCATGCTCAATGCCTACGTATTTTCAAGCTTCAATTATTCAAAAACTTCTGATGTAAACAATATAATGTTCTCACATGATAAAAAATTTCATAACTGGAAGCTGGACGGCAATGTATTTTATCTATTATCTTAACAAAAATTCTATCCTCTGACAAAAAAACAATGGGAAGGGTCTTTCCAAAACCTTGTTGCATGCCCCCCAATTATTTCCCCTCTTGGATAAAGCCGCGAATACCTTGGATGGAGTTGAACAGCATCAGGCAATGTAGATACAAATTAAAAATCTAAAGATAGTTAAAAATACTTGGAAGGAATTTAATGAATCTCTTTTGGGTATACTTGTTTTGGAAGCCTTTTCCATACCAATTCAGACCAAAATTAGAAATGTTACTATAATCAATAATTGCTCGAAAACATAACGAATTTTATTGATTTACTTAAGTCATCGCGTTTATGAATGATCTCATTTGCATGCGGGAAATTACGTATCAGCAGATATTCAACCACTATGGTTAAAAATTTTATAATATTCTACGTTTCAGATGCTAAACCTGTGGAGGAAATTTTATTTACGTTGCTTTTTGCGTTTTGTAATTATTAAGTCTATTTAAACACTTACTTCCAAAAGTTAAGCATACAAATGTAAAATGCAAAAAAAAAAAAACCTCTGCTTTGATTGACACAAGATTTGGGAGGAAATTATCATATATTTATGCATAAAACAAAATCAATAATTATACACAGAACAGAAAACAATATATATATATTTTTAAATTATCAGATAATGACATACTGGCGATCTAAACAGAATTATGATAAAGTGAAAATAAATCCCATAAAATGAAAAAAAAGACATTAATAGGGTATATGACCCCCACCCCTTATCTATACAAATAGTTTACACCTTGTGACTAGGCTTTCAATTAGGTGGGCAACCACCGCATTAAGAAATAGCCATTCTTTTTGTAGAGCAGTTTCCTGCTCAATAAAAGTGGCTGGAGGTGGGAAATGTGAAGATACAGCATGACCGAGAATATCCCAAAGATTTTCAATGAGACTAAGGTCGGGCGAATATGCTGACCACGCCATACGCGCAATTCCTTCACTCTCCAGGTAGGCATCGACGATGGGAGCTCTATGGGGACGTGCGTTATCATCCATTAAGGGTAAAATGGAAGTTGAAACCAAAGTTTCTCAATTTTTGAGGTATTGTTTTGAAATTTTCATGGTAAATGCATTTTATTAATCTAATGCATCAATAAAAATTATTCCATGCACATAAAAATAGAACATAAATGAACTATTTCAGTGTTTTTAGATACATTTTTTAATCCTACAAAATATTTTACATGCTTAAATTAATTCAAAATATGATTTTTCTTTTAAAACTTGGCATTCTTAACATTGTTTGAAAATTTTTAAAAAATCAATGCAATAATATTACTTGAGGTCTTCAATAAAAAATTATAAACCACATAATTTATCTATAAATGCAAAATTATATTATCATGTGTTCATACAGTATAAGATAAAAGTTTCAGAGTTGTAACTAAAAATAGAATGCGCATGGAGTATTTCAAAATTTGGAAAGCATCATAAAATTTCATTTTGAGAAAAAGCTACAATCACATTTAAATGATTCCTACAGACCAGAAACATAATTGAAACCACTTAAATTTGTTAAATATTTTTGTCTATTAAAAAAATTATTTTATGTAATATATACATCCATACATTTATAATATATTTGTAAGAATTCACAAAGCATATAAAGGAAATACTTCTGGTCAAGCAAAACCTTTCATAGCACCTATAAGTCCCAAGATTTGAAACCAATCAATCAATCAATCAAGCAAGCAAGCAAAACCAATTCCTTTTTTTTTTTTCATTAAAAAATTCAAACAAAAATTACACTTGCTTAACAATCTTTCATTAGCCACAAAGATTAATTTATATTCATATAACATTTATAAACTATATATGCAGCCATAAACAAATATAATACAAAATTTGAAGCAAATCAAAGTACACCTGCTGCATAAATTATGTCCTCATGTTTTCCTTCTAATTTGGCATGTGCTGATTTTTTGATTTTTTTTCAATTCATTGTTATTATATGATGACAAAATGACAAATGCTTATAAGATACAATTTATTTTATATGATGAACTTTTTTTTTCTGAGTTATAATAAAGCAGCAATCAGATTTTGATATATTTTCTTTTCGAGAAAAGAATGCCTCGACAAATTTGTTGTTCACTTCAAAGATTTTTTCTGTAAATCCCCTTTAAGTTCCTCCCTAAATGCAGAACCAAATTTATCACCATATTTAGAACAGGATAGACACATTTTTGCTAAAAAAACCAAAAAAACTTGCTTGAAGGATTTGAAGAAATTTTTCCCGACATTCATGACAGAATATTCTTCAAAAAAGAATGCTAAAGTGTTTAAACAGAACAATTTATCTATTATACACAATTTTAAGATGATGAATTCACTATTTGAAGTTTATTGCATTTGGTAGAAGCTTCCAAAATGTCATTAGAATTGCTTGGTTATGAATCGAAGAATTTCTTTGTTCATCATATCTTAGCATTTTTAGACTTTGTCTGCTTTTATTTGGACGACTTATTAGGCTTTCGGAAGTGAAAACAGATTAAATTCTTTTTAAAACAAAATTTAGAAAAAAAAGATAATTAAAAATAGAGTAAATATCAATTTTAACCCTTGAATAGAACTGCTTTTGAATATAATTTCAAAGAAACTAAAACGAGCAATTCGAATATGAAATGTAAGACGAACCAAGAAACAAACCAAAACAAAAAAAAGAAAGAAAAAGTAGAAGTTTTAAACATCTGCCAAAGCAAAAACAACAGCATAAAATCAGAATTAAAAATAAGATCCACTAGCAGAGCTAGGAGGGAAACAAAACTTTTTTACAGCAGTTGTCCAAATGAAAAAATGTGGGCGTGGCATCCTAATAACAATAAAAAAACACTGATACTGAGCAAATGAATTAAGGTATCAAAATAAATTTTTCCTCAAACGATAGCTTACAGTTTAAATATACATAAAAGATCAAAATTAAAAATATCGCAAATTTTTTACATTTTCATCGTCCATTGTGCCCTTAAAACAAAGGTAGTGCCAACTGCTGCAGCGTACAATCTGACAATGGGTTCTAGTACTTCATCTCTATACAGGGCAACCGTCACAGAACCCCGTTTAAAGATGTGTAGGTCGGTGCGGTATCGTAATAAAATCCCTTCCCACATCATAAGGCTTCCTCCTTGGAATGCGTGATGTTTGGTGATGTTTTGGGGCTGATTGCGTGCTCCTTGTTCCCGCCATATCCTTATAGGCTGGTCATCTGGCTTCAGAGAAAATCTTGATTGATCAGCAAACGTGACATTGCCCCAGTCAGAAACAGTATAATTGACATGTTTCCGGTACCACTTTAATAGTGTCCCTTTTGATTGAACAGATAGATGAACATAAACTTGAGGTACCTGGGAGTACGGTCCGCTCATATGTAATCTTCGTCTTACAGTAGTTGCAGATATCGCCTTACCAATGGGCTCTGTAACCATGCATGTCACAGCTGGGGAGGTCGTTATGCGATTCCTCTTGGCTAGAATAGCAAGACATCGATCTTACGCGGGAGGTGTAACCCTTGGACGACTGGCTACGGGCCTTCGGAAAACTCTCTGTGGGGTTTGGAATTGTGTCCATAAAGGTGAAATTACAGAATGAAGAACGCCGAAGAAAAGAGCAACATCTATGATCGATTGTACTGCTTCAATGCGCCCCACAGCAAGCCAGCGCTCAGAATCTTCCTTTCGTCTTCTGAAGTCATAGAAAAACATATGTCTTGAAAACATATTGTACGAAAGTTTTAAACCCCTTTTATCAGCATTTAAAATCAACTTCTGCGATCCTTCATAAAGATGTCTTCATATAAGACTGCCCTTTTTGCATATTTCTTCATATGAAGGCGTAATTGGCTGTTACCTAGCATATTTGCATACTTCCATTTACCTCTGCAGTGAATTGCCTCCAATTAAATCCTGATTGGCTTCCGGAAATCAGCACTTTCCTCTCCATGCTTAACTCTTGGAAGTGAGTGTAGTTACACAGTAGGAAAAAAACAGACTTCTGCTGAGGAGATTTTGCTCACCATTTGATACAAATCTAGAAATTTGGTGAAAATATATTGTATAAAATTTCATTTTGGATCTGAAACCACTTTTGAATAATTTTTTACACATATAGAGACATTATGCCAAAAATATGCTTTTTTGACTCAAGGAAAGTTTAATGAAAATCTTGAGTTCGAACTTTTTAAGATTACAATATCTTTTTTACACGTCGTATTCGATAATGTAAAATTGAAATATTGCAAATTAACAGCAACCATAGGTGATGCTTATACCACTGTCGAATAATTCAATATTTATTGCTAAATAATTAAAATCAAGACACAAATATTATAAAAATATGCAAATTTATACTTGTAACAAAGTTTATATTATGCAAAATCTTCAAATTTTCAAGATAGTGTCAAAATCTAATATAAATCAGCAAGAGCTGAAAGTTTCTCTATGAATTTTAAACCTATTTCAAGAAAGTAAATGTCATTTCTGAATATTCTTCAATCAATTAATTGCAAATAATAACATTTGACAATAGAAAGTATGGATTTATATTTTCATTTGTATCGGAGGAAAAGAATTTAATAAATGTTGAATTAATATTGTTGCTAAGATAACCTTTTATGGCTTTAATCTGTGTATGAAGCTTTTATTAAACGATAATGATTCATATCTAGAAAAAAGATCGACAAAGATATCATGCTAGTCTAATGACTATGTTCGCCAGTGAGATGATATTAAGCCGAAAATTTGTCAATGCCAATTAATGTACATATGTCAAAGAATATAAATAAATATATAAAGCTGATAAAAATAATAAATTTCCATTTACTCTAATAAAGCCATAAAAGGTTATCCTTTATAATTACAATATTTCTTAATACAGTATATTCTCCATATTGCTATGGACATCGAACCAAAGGTAAATAATATATATATATATATATATATATATATATATATAT
>JAOUZG010033074.1:2923974-2936242 GCA_026289955.1 Argiope argentata
ATATATATATATATATATATATATATATATATATATATATATATATGTGTGTGTGTGTGTGTGTGTGTGTGTGTGTGTGTGTGTGTGTGTGTGTTTGTTTCAAAGCTGAAAACAAAAGTTCTTGATGTTAGAAACAGTAAAAATGAGGGCATGAAAATCGATTTTTAGCTAAGCTTCTTCAAAGCGACTTCAGTTATAAAAAACTTTAAATGCAAATTATTTTATCCTTAATAGGACACTAATTTGACCAATTTGGTTAATCTTTCTCTTTTCAATATAAACATACGTGTAGTAAAATGAAAATTTCACCACTCAAACCTTTCTCATCCCATTGGGCTAGATGGTCCATCTACAAACGTATCCGAGGTTTAAACATTTCATTTCGAGCCAGTCAAAATTTTAATCAAATTATTTTAATTGTCTTATTTAAAAGATAAGAAGGGAAAACAGTTCTAGGACTATGATCAAATATCGGTTGAAAATTTCCCAAAGTCATCAGAATCAATGCAATAGGTAGTTCTATAGAAAATAGAAATGGCTTTTATTTCGTACTTTTTTTTTTCAATAGAATTTTGGAGTAATATTCAAGAACAATTCAGATTTATCTCTAATACAATAATGATTTTTCAAATTTTATAAATATTAAAATTTTTGTTTATAAAAAGGTTGGAATCTCCAAATTATTTTAAATTCAAATTTCTTTAGTTGATCCCATGCTAAGAAATTACTCGGCATCAATTTATACTATGAATGAATTACGTTTGTTAATTCATTTTTAAATAAACTCAGCTGATTGATAACACGCAAATACTATAATGTCATTTTAAACCAACGGATATTTAATAAAAAAAAGATTTTTTTTTCAGACCAAATCGACTATAAATCGATTAGAAATTTCCTAAGCTGATGCATTTTTTTACAATAAGGACATTACACATTTGAATTCCAGAAAAAATTAAAAAATATTTATAACTCAATTATTATATTAATATTATAATAATAACAATATTATAATAATAACTATATAACCTTATGTGAATAACTATATTTGTTAATATAAATAAGTGTTAAATATTTATACTTTCTTATTTTTAAATTTCTATATTAGGACATTAAATATGGAAATTAATGACGGATTTTAATAAGAAAATTCACCTTATCTTATCTCTAATTATTAATTAATAAATTGCGTGCTGGTGAATTTTTCAGTGATGTGACGTCTTCAGATAAGCGACAAGCATGAATATAGCAAACTAAGTTCCCACGGAAAAGTAACCCTTTGTACCTGGAAATTGCAGATAGCGGAGGAATTTGTGAAATGCGAAGAATGCAGACACCTGGTATTCAAATCTATGTGCCGCGGTCAAGCTAATGTGTCTGAGCGACTTGTGAGGTCTGCACTGAACTGGGCATGTGTTTGGAACAGACATCAAAGGAAAGAACCAGATGTGTCCCTGTCAATAGATAAGAGACGCCGCCTTTCAAGCCGACACAATGGAGGCCAGCGGCAGATGGCATTTCATTCTTCTAGAGAAAAATGCTTCAGACAAGAAGGAGCCGACACGTCTCTTTGATAATCGCTGTTTTTCCCTCTCTTATGATTGGAAATATAACTTAGGTCAGATGATGCAATGAAATTTGGGAATTATCCTGATTGGTCATTCGCCATCGAAGGCTGGACAATGAGACCCAAATAAAAAGTTGAGAGGTCCGACTGACGAAGCAACAGCTAGTGATTGGAGTTGGAATTCAGCTTGGAACTCTGTGTAAAATTCTCAGGAGAGAATTTGGAGAAATGTTGGCAGCCACGCCCTGTAGCTGAGCCCACAAGAAGTTCATCGGAACTTTCGGACTTTGGGCCCTGACAGAAGTGCGAAAGCTCATCCGAGCTTTGGGGAAACCTCTAATTAGTTGAACAGATTGCCTTCTGAGTTGCTTTTCCAACCAGTTCATCATCTTACGTGTCAGGAAGTCCCAGCAGATAGATCGACGAGCAGAGAATCCCGAACCTAGGGCTGAATCTGGCAAGAGTTTCAAGAACTCCATCATATCTCTTCACCTCCGAGAGAGACTCCTTTACTTATCTGAAGCACAAGACCCTTCCCTAGTGGAGCTCTGAGTGGATTCTACTTATATACTTGTAAAAATATTTAACCAAGAAGGTGTATCTGTGTGAAATATATGTGTATTTGAGCTTGAAATAAATATATTTTTTATTTCTTTAATATCTGAGTTTGTTTTCGGCACAACTCACCAGTAGACCCGGCCAAAACGTTACTCTGATGAGGCAATATTAGCTGTAAAGAATTTTCGCTTTTCCATCTATGGAGAATAGAAAATAAAACTTTGTTTCTGCCAAACAATCTAACTTATCGTTTAAAAGAATTTTCTGGTGTTACACTATTCTGAATCTAAATTACTTTATTTAGTACTACATACCTCTATTTTTAAGCACAGTAAATAAAAACAATGGACCATTTATGATGAGAAGGATTAAATTTCTGTAAGTTTTATATCAAAATCATATAAATTAATGAAAATTTAGGCAAAATCTGTACAAGGGAAATCTGATCATCCAAATTTTTGCAAATTAATCAGTAAAAAAGTCTCAATGGATGAAATTTCGTGTATGGAATTATAATATTTGTATTTCTCTGTCCAAAATTAAGGTACGTGTCAGTTTTCTATTTTTGCGTATTCAATCATGACTACACAGAAAGTAACATATGTGTTAAATTCGCTTCCGAATTTTGACTATAAAACCTGTCTTCTGTATTGAATTTCGAATCCAATAAGTCAAAAGGAAGATGTACCAAAGTTACATTGTGTTGTATTTTTCAAATGAAGAGGTCTAGAAGAAGCCAATTATAGCAACATACAATAAAAACGTGTAGTGAGCATAATGAAGATAGCTGAAAATTCTTGATAGATCACATGATACTCCTTATTTAACATTTAATCGCAATGATTTTGAATGGTTGGGGGTTACAAGCAAGTATGCTACATATAAATTGTACGACGCATCATGCAAAACTGCGTGATGCGAAAATAGTTTACAGAAAAAAAAAAGGAAAGAAATTAGCGAAGTAAAGATCTATTGCAAGGCTACTTGAGTGATGAACAATCATTTTATAAATCACGTGCTGTTACAAACAGAATACGAAGGAAACAATCAAGCTATTCAAAGACAAGATCGTTCAATAAATGAGTGTCATGGGCATGAGCATTTCAATTCAGATTTTATTAAAAATAAGTGGTGTTAAATCTTTAAAAGTCATAAAAGATAACCACAAAATTACTGTAATAAAATAACATATTTTTCTAAATCATGGAACATTCTTTTTAGAAAATATTTAGTTTGCTAATAAGTTTGTTAATTCATTAGTTACATCACAAAGAATTGAATATTCAATTACAAAGCATTACTTAAATGCTGCTATAATAGTAAGAGTTGAAAGGATTAAAAAATATTTGAAAATTAAAAGAAATTATTTTATTTTGAATGCATTGGCACCACTGCTATTAGATGCATCGATAGAGAGGGTAAGTTTTTTCGTATCATCTTGTTCCCTTGTGAATAAAAATTTGTGAAAATATCTAATTTCATTTTTTGCCATAATTTTTTTAAAAAAATTTTGATGTTACTGACAATTCACAATTATATTGAATAAAAGCTTAGACAATTATTCTTCATCTAGCTTAGTTTTGAAAGTAAAATTATAATATAATTAATCAAATGTAACTTCAAGAACAGATGACATCCCACTTTGAAAGAAATATAAAAGGATGTACCTCAAAAAGTCCACATTTATAGCACAAGAGAAAAATAATGGAATAACTATTGATTACTTGATTAACACTTTATTTGATGCCATCTTTCCAAAGTTAAACTGCCAAGAGTATGGCAAGGTGACAATTTTACATACATTTTTTTTCACTTTATTCCGTTCAGTAAATGAATAAGCATTCTAAAAATCAATTTTACAGATAAACACTTTATTTGTACACAAAATACTAAAGATAAATTTCTGCTCAGTAGTTAAACATATTTAAAAAAGAGATAAAACAAATGATTTCAAATTATTTGGGCATTTTAAATACATATATATTGACATTATTTTAAGTTTCAAAAATTTATTAGATGAGTAGGAATAACAGATTTATAAAATGCGATTTTCATGTATAAATAGTGATGTATATTGAACGCTTTAAATTGGTTTATAAAACTAAATATGAACTATTTAAACTATACTATTTGTATTTTTATTTTCTGTACTGGCAAAAAGGAATAATAACAGCTAGACTTAGTAAATTAGACAATTGCTGTAAAATATTATAAACAACTTCATTTTGCTATAATTGCCGATGAACTCAACTTCAAAAAACCTCTCACCTAACCTTATAAATGTAATTTAGAAATACACTAATTTTTTTGATAAAAAAATTAATAGATTATAAATTACGAATTTTATATTATCTAAGGGGAAAATATTTATTGTTTAAGACAAAGACAAAATCTATATGATATTGAAACTCTCTAGCGTACAAACAAATTTAATATTTAGTCAACTGTCATTTTATAATGAGCGTTAAAACCTGAACTTTATTTAAAGTAGGTCTATAAGTACAAATAAATATATTATATATTATCTCAAAAAGTATACTTAATTATAAAATGCAGAACAATTTGCAATTATTATATCTCAAAAACAATTATAAATATGTGCTCAATATTTAGATTCCTACATTTCAGATTGACAAATTTTTCTCGTGTAAAATTTTCATGATATTTCAATTCACTATCTTCCCCAATCGTACTTAAAAGTTCATAAAAATATTAATTTTCCATTATTTAGGAGTTTAGTTCGTGATTTTATAAAATTAGATAATTTTCTTTGATTGAGGAAAAATAATTATGATATGAATTTATAGTTTTTGAAATATCACCGAACGTTTTTAAAGCCCATTTTAAATTACAAGCATCTATTTTCAAAATCCAATAACTCAAAATGTTCATCAGAACTCCATAAAATTTCATTTGTAAGTACAATTTCATGTTGATGCATCGACTGACAAAAATAAATTATTGCTATTATGGAAAACTTGAAATAAATAGTTCACTAACTTATCAGAATAATCCTGTCTTTTCGAGTCGCTTCCATTAAATATTTTGTGTAGATGAGATAATAAATAACAAAGATACAAGACTATCTCTTTGCTTTTGTAGTTTTCAGCACAAAAATATTATTGATAATAAAAAAACTTCTGCTCCATTATTGAATAGAATATTCTTTTGATATTTTGATTACATTCATTAATCATTTTCCGTATAATTGCAAAACTTAAATTTTTTGTGTTAAATTTATCGATAAAAATATTGATTTCATAAATTAATAACTTTCTTTCTCTCATAATATAGAGTTATCTTAAGTATTTCAACTGATATATATAAATGCGAATGTACCAAGAAATAATTAGCGAATCATTTTTATGATTTGTGTTAATAAATAATTCTCAGTTAGAAAAGCGAAATTTTGAAAAAGGACAGAAGAAGTTTATAAAACAAAGGAATGAATGAAAATACATTTTTCTTGACATGGTGTTATTACTATATGAAGTATATTAGCAAATTAACAACCACCAAATTACATTTTTGTAGTTGAAAACAGAAATGGAAGTCATTAAATTTTTATATAGAAATAGGCGCAAAATGGTGATTCTGTTTAGCTATTTTAATTTCTCTAATTTTGTTAAAATATGGAAGTGAATATTTTTATGCTTGCTACATTATTTGCTTGCAATTGTTTTTCAATCAAAAACATATTAAAAAGTATAAAAGAGCATAGCAAATTTTGGAAAGCAGAGACAAACAGCGGGAAAATGAATTGCCTTCTCAGGAAACCTTTATTCGAGGAGTTTCAAGAAACGACAGACAGACGGAAGATCTAAAACGTTTGTAGCTTTTTGCACCGATAAAAGTCAACTGAAAAGAGAAATGTTCCTCTATTACATCCTGAGATAGTGATGTAAATAAGTTTCAAATCTCTGCATCAAGGTAATGGCGCACATGATTGAAAGGATTCAACGAAAAATATAGAAACTGTTTTATGCAAGCTCAGCGATCGAACCTGGAGAATAAAGTATACGAAAATGTAGTCTCAAACTGAATGGAGACTAGAATATAAAACGAACTTTCTTTTTCGATAAGGATATCGTATTACAGATATATTGAAAAAAATGAGCTACAAACACTTGAATTATTTTTTTGAATTGCTGATAGCTTTTTTTGAAGGAACAGCTGATTGATAATTTTCGAAATATTCAAAGAAATAAATAATCTTTATAGAAAATACTAAAAGAAAACTTTAGAAAACTTACATTAAATGTTTCGGCAATTGTTTTTTTTAAACTGAAATAAAATTAATTTGATTTATTCAAATCTTGGCAAATGTATCTATAAAAACTATTAAACAGAAGTATATGTATCATTTGGGTAGATGTATGCTGTAAAGAGTAAAAAATAATATGTAAAGGAACAGATATATTATAAAAAAGTGCATCCTCTTAAGAAAAGAAATTTTCTCATGTGTCTGCAAAAAAAGCTATTTAGAATGGATAAGAATTATTCTGCCATAAAATGCTTTCAGCCTTCTTACGGTTTTTCATTTTGTCTAAAATACGAAAAAGTACCTTTTTTACAAGACCATTAGTCTTCAAATACTGTTATAGAAGAAAAAATCGTTTTCAGAATTCTTAACATCTCATCACTAGTAATATTTAGACATAAAATCGCCTTATTTATTTAATAAGTACAAATCCTTGATCGTTATCTTATTAAAATTAGAAAAGTGTGGAATTCTGGTTTACATTCAGAATTCTAATTCAAAAAGTGCGCCAATTCATACATAGAGATCTGCAAATTGAATCCATGCAGTCAGGATGCATTTAAGAAAACTGTGGAGGACTAGAACGTAGAATAATTCTCTATCTGTCAATCAGTTCTATTTATGTAAAATAAAATCCCGATTTCAAACGTCTACACTCTCCTCCATAAAGAAGTATAAACTTCATTGGCACATTGAAATCTCAAAAAACCTATTTTAATTTAAAGAGATTTATTTTAAATATTGAACGTCTATGCATATGATGAATGCATTTTCAAATCAATTTGATGTTCTATAGTTCTCTAAGAAGTTTTGTATATTTTTCAATTCGTATATTCAAGTAAAAAATAAATATTGAATTAAATATATAAAGGTTTATGTTCACTTTCTAATCCTAGAATATTATATCAATTCTCAAATGAAATGCTAATTTTAGGATTCAACTATTATCTAAGTTTCGAAGAATACTTAAAACAATGCAAAATTTGTAATAAAGACAATTTCCATTGTTTCAAGTTTATAAGGATGAAAGAAGCGAATTGAGATCCATTAGAAGGTAATAACTTATCTAAGGAGGAGTCGAGTCTCTTGTAGCGAAAGCAGGGTTCAAACAAGTTGACACCCACACTAATCTAAGTTTCCAATATTCTCCATTCCCAATTAACGACATCTGCTTTAATTATTTCAGGGGTTAAATAGTCTGTCTGCATGACAGCTAACCGAATTAAATTAGCGTTGTTGCAAACTCAAGTTCAGCACAAGGAATCAACCTAAGTCGATTTCGATTCAGGCTGATTTCAGATTTCAGTACACAATGAAACTACCCAGGATGTTTGGGAGAGAAGTGGTTCAACTCTGAATCTGATCTATAGATTTAGCCTCCCAAATTTTAAGTCATGGAGTCCGCCTGTATCAATGAATGTCGGTAATTGAGGGTCGACTACAAGAGGTCACCGAGTGAAATCGAACAGTTACTAGGGTAGATCGATGTCTGGTTTTATTCCAGTCCTTAACAGAAGATAATCGTAAATGAATATTCTCAGAAAAATATTCGATATACGTTCTATAAACTGAAAGACTTAATAGATGAGGTAAAAGTAATTACATATCGTCCTATGTTGGTTTGATATTGGATTGCCAATAGTTGAATTAAAAAAAAATAACAACGTCTTACAGCTGCAAAATTTTATTTGGGGATGAGGCAGGTATATTTTAAAAAAATCTAAATATAATTTTTTGTTGGTTTAAAATTTAAAATTATAATAGGAGTAAGACTTAATTTACAAGTAACTTTTAAAATATTCTTTTATGATTATTTCAGTACTACAAAGCTGCGGTTTTATGACTACTAGAATTAAATTTAAAATATAACCGACAAAAAGTTAACAAATGTATAAAATATAGTTGTGCAGATTAATGTTATAAAATTTAGTTGGGAATATAAATTCAAAATGTTTGATATAATTTCTTTAAATTCTAATCACAAATATTATAAAGCAAAAAATATAGTGACGCTTTAATACTACATAATTAATAAATTTTTAATTGAATATTATGTTTTTAAATGAAAAAAATATTTTACCTTTGAAAACATGACATATTCCCTCGAAAACGCATTTTCAATCAATATCATCTTCAACCTTTTCGATCAGAATTTGATCATTTTTTTAGACAGATTAATTTTTAGTTTAATAATTATACATTATTTTTAATATTTCAAGTACTTCGCGCTGAAATGTATTTTTATTAGTTAATTAATCATATTTATTTTATTTCTAATTGTGTGTTTGGTACAATTAATCATTTTATAAAGTTTAGCCTTTCTTTTTCAGGCTTGTGTTATAGATTGCATTTATTATAGATACTAACATCTTACTAGCCCCTTATTTTTTAAACGAAATACTCTTTGTCCATTTTAATTCAATTTATTACATATTTTCAGAGCTTTTAATTAAGCAATTTTAAGACAAATAAAAATAATGAAATATTTTATAATGGATCATCTTCAAGAGAATTGATTTGAGTATAAATTTACCAAGCAAGTTTTAAAAACACAAAAATAATTTAAATTTTTTTAATTAGCTGAAATGTTTGTTGATTATGATTTGGAACTGTTTTCAAATTATAAACAAATGTAACTTAAAGCCCTGAAGAGCAATTTTCTTTTCTGAAACTGAGCGAAAATATAATCAACGGCTGACTCATGCTAGATAAATTTGTTTGTAGAGATTTTCTCCTATATCGCAGGACAACTCCTTTCACTTTCACACAAAGGCAGACAAGAAGAATTCGCAAAAAGGGTTAGACGCATGTGCAAAAAGTTTATGTGAATTTAGGTGTCTCTTTTCGTCATTGTTTGAATATAATAGAGATGATTTTATGTCTAAAAAATCCTTCCCTTAACTTGACCAACAAATGAGTGTTTTCGAAGATGGCGATAATAAGGGGACAATGACTACTCTTCTGTCTGTGGAAAACTGACAGTTTCATCTGTAAATAATTTCTACAGTTTTAGAGCAGTGATAGCGAGATGAACTATAGCTATTAACAAATATGATAATTTAAATCAAATTTTAATATTGATATTATGTAATAAATATCTGTTTCTTGGTGGCAAGTGAAAAGACCTCATATTTTGCTGACTATTTTTGCTTAGTAGAATAAGAGATCCATATGACTAATGACGAAATTGTTAAATCATATATTGTAGGATATTGTCGTCTATTAACTTTATAGTTTATTCTAAACTTATAAGAACCAGAGTGAATGATTTCTAACGTTTTTGTAGACTCTTGTTGGTCTTTCAGCTAAATTATCATCATATTTTTATGGAAAAAAATACCTTACATCAGCTATTTAAATCATTTATCAATAAATTTGGTAGAATAGTTATATATTTTCTATTATATATGAATAGGGCGATGCTGTTGTTTTTTCCTTATTCAAATTTTACAGAATATTTTAAGATAAAAAGCCAAATTTATTTATCCAATTGTTACTTTCTCTTCGGCAATAAACCAGTAAAATTTCCCAATTTATTGCATTTTATTTTATTATGATAATTTCCTGAACCGAAGTATAGATATTATGATTTAAGGGTACAATGGACTTTGAAACCAAAATTTCTCAATTTTTGAGGTATTGTTTTGAAATTTTCATGGTAAATGCATTTTATCAATCTAATGCATCAATAAAAATTTCATCAAAATTTATTGATAACTTTTTAATTTTGTTAGAAAAATATTTTTAAAAAATGAAAATATTGTAGAATTTCAAATTGTTCCATGCGCATAAAAATAGAACATAAATGAACTATTTCAGTGTTTTCAAATACATTTTTTAATTCTACAAAATATTTTGCATGTTTAAATTAATTCAAAATATGATTTTCCTTTTAAAACTTGGCATTATTGACTTTGTTTCAAAATTTTTTAAAAATCAATGCAATAATATTACTTGAGATCTTCAATAAAAAATATAAACAACATAATTTATCTTAAAATGCAAAATTATATTATCATATGTTCATACAGCATAAGATAAAAGTTTCAGAGTTGTAACTAAAAATAGAATGCGCATGGAGTATTTGAAAAATTGGACAGCATCCTAAAATTTCATTTTGAGAAAAAGCTAAAAATACATTTCAATGGTTTCTACAGACCAGAAACATAATTGAAACCACTTAAATATGTTAAATATTTATGTTTATAAAAGAAATTGTTTATTTTTTGCAATATATACATCAATGGATTTATAATATATTTGTAAGAATCCACAAAACATATAAAGAAAATACTTCTGGTGTAGCAAAACCAACTCCTTTTTTTCAATTAAAAAAAGTTCAAATAAAAATTAGACTTGTTTAATAACATTTAGTAAGCCACAAAGATTAATTTATATTCATATAACATTTTTAAACTATATATGCAGCCATAAACATACAAATTTTGAAGCAAATCAAAATACACCTGCTGCATAAATTATATCCTCATGTTTTTCTTCTAATTTGACATGTGCTGATTTTTTGATTTTTTTTTTCATTTTATTGTTATTATATGATGACAATATGATACATGCTTATAAGATACATTTTATTTTATATGATTAACTATTTTTTTTCAGAGTTATAATAAATCAGCAATCAAATTTTGATATATTTTCTTTGTCGAGAAAAGAAGGGCTTTAGAACTTTGTTGTTCACTTCAAATATTTTTTTCTGTAAGTTCCTCCCTAAATACAGAACCAAATTCTTTACCATATTTAGCACAGGATAGACACATTTTTGAAGAATAAACAAAAAAAACTTGCTTAAATTATTTGAAGAAATTTTTCCTGAAATTCATGACAAAGAATATTCTTCAAAAAAGAATACTAAAGTGTTTGCACAGAACAATGTAACTATTATACACAATTTTAAGATGATGAATTCAATATTTCAGGTTTATTGCATTTGGTAGGAACTTCCAAAATGTCATTAGAATTGCTTGGTTATGAATCAAAGGATTTCTTTGACCATCATGTCTTAGCATTTTCAGACTTTGTCTGCTTTTATTTGGACGACCTATTAGGCTTTTGGAAGTGAAAACTGATTAAATTTTTTTTAAAACAAAATTTAGAAAAACAAAAACAAAAAAAGATAATTAAAAATAGAGTAAAAAAGATAGAGATAAATAAATTTTAATTTTAACCATGAATAGAACTGCTTTTGTATCTAATTTCAAAGAAACTAAAACGAGCAATTCGAATATGAAATATACGACGAACGAATAAACAAACCAAAACAAACAATAAAAGAAAGAAAAAGTTGAAGTTTTTAACATCTGCCAAAGCAAAAACAACAGCATAAAGTCAGAATTAAAAATTAGATACACTAGAACGCTTGGAGGCAAACGAAACTTTTTTTACAGCAGCTGTCCAAATGAAAACAAGTGGGTGTGGCATCCTAATAACAATAACAAAACGCTGATATTGAGCAAACTAATTAAGATATCAAAATAATTTTTTTTCCAAACGATAGCTTACAGTTTAAATATACATAAAAGATCAAAATAAAAATATAGCAAATTTCATCGATTTTTTACATTTTCATCGTCCATTGTACCCTTAAAGTGAGCTCAGCTAGTAACTAACCTATGAATATTGTGATTACATAAGTAAATGTTGTCGATTGCCTTTTTCTATAAAGGCGTGTTTAAAAGAATTGCTTTGATGTTGACGAAGCATGTGAATCCAAATGAAAACATTGAGAAAATGTAAATAAGGTTTATTTAACTCTGAAATATTTGTTCTCTGAAATCGTAAGAGAACATATTTTTACGTTAAAATTATTTTCAACCATGAAATATTATCGACATCAATTTAATGACTATATATATATATATATA
>JAOUZG010033074.1:2936342-2950240 GCA_026289955.1 Argiope argentata
ATATATATATATATATATATATATATAAGCACAAAAAGTTGTGTAACAGAATAATTGTATTTTGTTTTGAAATTATTTGATATTTTTTAATGATGGTATCATTATAAAAAGATCAATAAATTTCTTTCAATAAAAAAGAAAAGACTGAGCAACAGATCGTTATTATAGCTTCTAAATTACATATTTATAGACGATATTTCATTATAATTTAAAACTAAATCAAAATATAATGCTTCAGATATGACATTCAATTAGA
Organism: Argiope argentata; assembly: GCA_026289955.1. Lineage (NCBI taxonomy): Eukaryota > Metazoa > Arthropoda > Arachnida > Araneae > Araneidae > Argiope > Argiope argentata. The sequence goes on from JAOUZG010033074.1 coordinate 2,936,599, forward strand.
GAGAGTTTAAATTACAGAGAAATTACCAATTTTTTTCTTACTGTGAAGAAATGAAGCACAAAAACAGGCTTTCTGCTACACACAAAATTGACTGATATATGTAGAATAAAACTTGCGTATTTCAGGCTTACCAAATATATCTCTTGCACTTATTAATGTACGTAAACTTCAAAAATCTTCTAATGGGCATTGTGACAGATAATGAATAAATTTCAGTTCGTTGTTTGCAATTTTTTTACAAAAAATTCTTTTGGGTAGGAGATTAAGTTGGAAAATGAAATTTTGTCTCAGGATGTAATAGAAAAAAATGAAATATCGAATATATTTTATTAAATTCTTAGAATTTCCAAAATTTTTAAAAGTATCTACACTAATTTTAAATAGTACGCATTGCAATAACATACATTTCATTCATTCACCTTCGAATGACATCCTTGAATGGCAATCTATATAATGTAAAATACGTTCTACGTAAAGAGCGCTTTGATAACGATTGGGCCAAATTGCGTCGGTATATGAAGAGGCTGAACGGTGAAATTACGCAGCTCCGATCCTGGATTCGGGAGCAAAGGAAAGTAGCAAATCATGAGAAATTACTTTTTTTTTTAATCAAAAGACCTCAGCGCGATGAAAGTTATATTCTTCGAGATACCTCTATCAGGGTTAAATTTTTTTAAAAAAAATTCTTTATGAGATAAGATTTTTTATAAAATAAGCATACAATTTATTTTTGATCATTTGGTCTTAAGTCAACAATGTATTTAGAGTTTTTTTTCCGTCTAATTATATTATGCGGAAGTTTCGCTTATCTTCAAGAAGATTAAACAAATTAGAAAATTATAAGCTAACTAATCATGAATTGTTTTAAATCAGATATAAATCAACAGAGTTTATTTTGAAGCTAAGTTAATGCAATTGTGCTGAAAACTATAAATTTATAGTTAAGTTTGGAACATTCATGTCTGAAAATATTATTAGTCACTACATCATAAAATTCTAGGGACATTCTCGGGAATCTAAGTGAAATATGTAGCCTTATGTTTCGATTTGTAAAAATCTTTAAAAAATAGAATAATTTAAATTAATAATTTTAAATTAAGATAATTCTACGTCCGATATGCTTTGGCACCACTGTGAAAGTGCACATTTCATTCTTTAGATTTGCTGTTCCCAGCTGGTTTGAGAGGCAGGAAGAATTTCTGAAACTTCTCACTAAATGTCAGAGCATACATTTATTTTACCCTTTGAGGTCTATCGGGTTGGCTCGAGGTGGTTTCAGAATTTTGATTTAATAATGGGGAGGGCTAGCTTCGGGGCCTTGGTTCCCAAAAGGGGACAATGGGTTACTATGTTCTGTAGGGCATCTATTATCCATGGTGGTAGATTCTTTTTTACATCGCATTTTCATCCGTGGAAACTAGCTGGATTGTGCTCATTTCAGGCTGTAGGGGACAGAGAGGCATTCATTAAATTTGCTCATAGAATATTTTTGTTTCCTTGAATTACATTTTCCCTTTGAAAGCATTGTTAATACACAACAGGATTTATTTTATAGCCATTTACTAAAAGCAATTTTTTCACCTTAAAGGCTTTCTTAATGATGAATGAGCTTTAAGGATACCGAAATGTTCTTTTTTTTGATAAATATTATATCTCTTCAATTACAAGACTTTTGCATTGATGCAAAAGATTAACTATAACGTGGCAGTTTTCTCATGAAATGTAGGGGATCCTGTTATTCTGGAACGAAATCCTTTTGACTGTAGCGTTTTTATAGAGCGTTCTCATTCCATGCTTCGTGATGCAAAATATAAATACACTTGGGTAGACCTTTTCATCTGATAAAAGAAGAAGAAAAAAAGCAGTTATTTGTTTTAAAAACTATAAGGCAATTATTTGCAGTAGAGCGATGACAAATTTATGGTTTTGAACAACGGGGAGTAAATGATAGTCGGTTACCACTTAGCATTAGTGTTAAGCCAAGGTCATTCATTTCCCGTTGTTCGAAAGAACAAATCTACCATTCATTACCAAAGTGTCGCTACTAAAGGGATTGTCAATTGAAAACTGTTTTGATGTTAAATAGTTAGAAGCCATCAGCTCTTTTTTGAAAATCTACAATATCCGATACAAAGAAGCCACTACCTGATTAATTGCTTCAAAAATTAATCGAGCATAAATATTTCATTAATTGTAGTGAAATTTTCACTTTTTTCATGTTGCATAGCATTTATAATCCAGATGTGAAGAAATTGTATTCTTTTGTTTGAATTTCTAAACTAAATAGATCACTTGCTTTTCGTTTTCATTGACATAGATTCTTAAGATATTGTCAATTACCTCTTGCTGACAGCTGCAAGAGAATCAATCGCATTCTTTGGATACACAAATTTTGGAATCAATTTGCTTTTCAAAATTACCAAAATATTATATATTTTATTGATTTTAAAGTAAATACTTTGTAAAAGGCTATAAATTATGATGGTGAATTGTAGTAGTGAAACATTTAATTACGAATAATCTTCAAGCAGATTATCAAGCTCATAAAGAAAAAAGAATACACTTTTTTTTAAAGCAAGATAACAGAAAGCGTTCCAAAATATATCCAAATATTTCCTGCTTAATCTAAATGTTCTTTATTTCGGATTATTATATGATCGAGCGATTTTTCACTAATAAAATAACAAGTTTTCATGTTATAAAACAGAGATTAATATATTTGAAAAAAGGCTACTGTTTTCTGAAACGTAGTGTGACAGATTACCAATGAATTTTATTCATCATTTCCGAAAAACTATTTTCAATTCATAAGGAATTTGCAAAAACATTCGTTTAAACGCAGGATAAATGTTTGAACATAAATCCTGGTATGAATTAAATTTTTTTTCCAGAATATATTGAGCGAATATACATTTTAAATGCTTTTTTGCTGCTCGAATTAAATCAAAATTTGTTACAGAACTACATTTGTACTCGCAAGATAATATAGGTAATTTCATTGATATAAATAATTCTGTTTATGAATAAATTTATTTGCATGCATGCGAAAGTACAGGTCGAGTTTGAAATTCCCTTATAATAGAGCATCCAAATTGGGAATTTGATTATTCGGGACCTATTTCGGAAAATTTGGTTAGAAATTTAGAAATTGAGTTATTAGTCCCTATACCGAACTTCATTCGTCTAGCTCAAAGAAGTTTTGAGTCATTCTCTGACTTAAGGCTGAACATGTATTTTCCGAGCTCAAGGAGGTCTGACAGGAGGAGGTACGCTGAAATTTTTTGTTCATATTTCTTGAAGATAAAAAAAAATCTCCGTATACGAGAAAGTGTAAAAAGATCAGCCAAAGGTATTATCGTTTGAATCTTTAAAATAAAATAAAAGGGAAACATATATACAAATTTTTGAGTAATGTTTACAAGTGGGGGATGTTGCCATGGTCCAGCTTAGAGCCAAATATATTTTTTCTATCAATACATTTTTGAAAATATGAGCATTGGTGAAGTTATGAATGCTTCTTTTAAAAACAAACGATTCTCAAATTTATTTTAAAATACTAGTTTGAATTACTTCAAAATAATTTATATTTCTGGTTTAGAAACAAAGTTTAAATTTATTTCCTTTTTTTATTTTGCATTTTGATGAATGCGAAAATGAATGTTAGGAATAGCACTATGATATTTTGAATTTATTCTTATTTTCAGATGCTATTTCACTCAGATTTTGTAATTCTATTTAAACTTATCTTACATAATTTCAGGATTTAAACGTGACCCACTTAAAGGAAGAATACAAATTTTGTGTCTTAATAGTAAGAGTTAATTAGAGATAGTGAGAAATTCCAATCATAATTTATTGAAGAAACCTTCAAATTTACACATAAATATGTCTAATTTTTTTTTATCTCTGCATGCTAAGGTACTTAACATGATACTACATTAGGATTAATTTATTACATATCTACTTAAACAAGTAAATAAAAGCCTATCTTAGTTTAAAAGCGGAACACTAAACAAAAAATACCGATCTTATAAATCCGAAGCATCATACTGACTAGGATAAGGGATCTATATAGATTTTTTTAAAGGCATCAAACTGAAAAACTGGAAACTTTATTTTCTCTTCATTATATCAGTGAAGTTCTTAGATATGATTTCATTGTTACAAATATTTGAATTTAAGCCCTTTATTTGAAGTTTGCATCGAATAAAAAAATTATACATGTGAAAATATTTTTAGAAAGTATTCCTTTCCTAGTGTTTTGTAGAAAAACATAAACTTGTTAAAAGGTTTAGTCGCTTTCAATTCATTGGTTATATATGTCCTAGAAGAAAGAATTTCAGGAAAATTTGATGCCGTGCATCTGGTTATACGGCAAGAGATATAATCCCTTGATACCACTAGTAATGAGATTGATGAATAATTTATCTGCCAATTAATGTGTTAATTATTACAGAGAGTCGCTTTCATTTTCAACATTTTAACCCTCTTTTAAGACGAGTTATTCATTCATTGAGTAAGCCAATTTCAACTCCATATTTTGTATATTCTCCTTTCATGATCTTCAGGGACACAAGCAAGAATTAAAAAGGTTATTGTTCATTTTAGCTCCAAATTAAAACTCGACAATCAATTTAAAACAGCACTATTCTATAAAATTGTGAATAATTTAAGTGTCTACAGCCGCCCCTGCATTCTTGTTCATGATTTATCGCTAGTTTAAAATATGTCTAAATATCCTCAAGCCATAATGTATGACAAAACTGAAGGCAATTTTTTTACTTCCTCAAGTTTTTACAATATTCGCATATCCTATTCTCAGAAAGAAAATTAGGGTATCATTGGCTCTTTGATGCACTTTTGATGAATATAATCAGTTTTTTTGCAGAAGAAAATTCCTTCTTGTTTAATTAAAAAATGTGAATGTTAAATAAATGCAAATCAAATTTCATATTTTTAAAATATGAATATCATTACAGAAATGTGTTAAGTTTATATAACTGAAAAAGAATCATAATCAATTCCTGTGCAAATTATTAATCTAAAAGAAATAACTATTGCTGTCGCCAAAATATGATTTAGATTCTACATTTCCGGAAATTGACTTTAAATTAAAAGTTTAAAGTAATTTTGATAACATAACGAAATCAAAGCCTAAATGATAACTTACTTGCACTTTGATTTAAGAAACTGAAACGCACATAAATATAATCCAAATGAATTATCTACGTACAAAAATACTATCGATTTGTCTGCAATTCTATCTAAATTTATTTAAGTTTACATTATTATGTTTTAAATTATTGTATGAGGATTATTTATATTTAAATCTGAAGTGAAGAGATAAATAATACAAACATAAACAAAGAGTTTGCTCATTAATGTTTATCAATTTTAACGCCTCGAAAACCAAATTTGAGTTAAAACTATTTGTCTTTTTACTCTTATGTACTGTTGTTATACATTAAAATGTCCAATGAAACCTTACCCTTTAAACTGAAATTAAAACATTTTGAATCTTATCTCTTCTATTAGAGAAAATTAATCTATAAATCTGCAGTTACAAATAGTCTAATCGTCATGCTAATGGTGTAATTAGTAAATGTACGTTCATTTAGCAGACAAAAAATTTAGTATTTGTACAACACATAAATTTCCGTGTTATATATATATATATATATATATATATATATATATATATAATTCTTCTGTGCTTGTGTATGTGACTGAACTCCTCCTAAACAATTGGTCCGATTTTAATGAAATTTTGTGTGTGTGTTCAAGCGGATTCGAGAATGGTTTAGATTCACAATTCAGTCCACTACAAATTGTAGAATTTTAATTATTAATTAAAAACTAACTTTCCCGCCAAAATAACTTCCTTCCCCCATCGCGAAATGAGTAAGGTTTTAGGTTTTTTTTTTCTAACAGCGATGAGGTTAGGCTTAACATGTTACCGATCGATTATTTCAAACGATTTTTTTATTTTCATTGCATTTATTTCATTTAAAATTAAACATCGTTAATTAATCGACCTTTAAGATTCATTCTGATGTACTTTTGAATTAAAATAAAACAGAATAAAGGAAATTAAAAATTTCTAACCTGCCCAACTCATGTAGGAAAAAAATTGCATTTTCTGGGGATGAAGTTTAACCCATGCGCATTTTGTTGAGAACTTTATTTAAACGGAGACAAAACTATTGGTTTGCTGTTTTGTTTTACTTCGGATACACGCTGTTAAAAGGTTAGTTATGTTGCTTTTGTAATTAAACAGTATTTCTGTTAGTTATATATTTTTAAGTACATCTTTTTTTAAAAGTTATTTTAAATCGTAGTTATAAGTAATTGTCAAATGAATAAGGCTACGGTTTTTTCCCCCATGCTAACAATGTTTGGCTTAACATGTTTTCAAGATTCTGTTTATATTCTTTTAAAATTTTTGCTGCAACTTAAATCCAGAAAAATGTAATTTTCAGCAAAAGATTCTTTGAAATGAAATAAATAAATATATTTTTCTAAAAAAGTAAACGCAGGTGCGATCGTAGTTAATAGGAAAACCATAAAGTTGCCATCTTTGGTAAATTATCGCCAAATTGGCGAAGAAGGGGGTTAAACTACTAATCACCCGTATTTTTAGCTTTTCCTCAAAATGAAATTTTGTGATGCTCTTCAAAATTTCAAATACTCTATGCATTCTACTTTTAGTTACAACTCTGAAACTTTATGTATTTATATTTTTTTTATTGAAGACCGCTCCCCTCAAGGCCTCCGCCAAATTGGCGAGAAATTTGGCGATAAAGGGAAAATCACATTTTGAATAAATTCAAGCATGCAAAATATTATGAAAATTTCAAAACAATATTTGTGTCTACTAATAAAGATTTACAAATTGGTCGTTGGGTCTGGATTTGAATGAATACTCTGCGTGAATTAAACAATTTTGCTTTCATGAAGTTGATTTATAAAATTAATAATATAGATACTGTGAAAGAGAAAACTATATTTTGCAAAAAATACATTTAAATGTACATTTACAGACCAAAAACATAATTGAAATAAATTAAATTTGTTAAATATTCATATTTATTAAAATAATTGTTTATTTTATGAAATATATACATCTATAAATTTAAAATATTTTTGTAAGAGTTCTCAAAGAATATAAAGGAAATACTATTGGTGAAACCAAACCAACTTCTTTTTTTCATCAAAAAAAATGTTCAAATAAAAATTAGACTTTCTTAATAGCATTTCATTAGCCACAAAGATTCATTTATATTCATATAACATTTTTAAACTATATATGCAGCCATAAACAAATATAATAAAATATTTGAAGCAAATCAAAATTCGCCTGTTTCATAAATTATGAGCTCATGTTTTTCTTCTAATTTGACATTTACTGATTTTTTTGAATTTTTTTCATATTCTTTGTTATTAAATGATAACAATATGATACATGCTTATATGATATACTTTATTTTATATATATTTTTTAAGTACATCTTTTTTTAAAGTTGTTTTAAGTTGTAGTCATAAGTAATCACCAAATGAATAAGTCTTCAGTTTTTTTTCTTCCCATGCTAACAATGTTCGGCTTAACATGCTTTCGAGATTCTGTTTATATTCTTTTAAAATTTTTGCTGCAAATTAAATCCAGATAAATGTAATTTTCAGCACATGATTCTTTGAAATGAAATAAATAAATATATTTTCTAAAAAAGTAAATGCAAAATAAAGTTTTCTATTTCACAGTATCTATATTATTAATTCTATAAATCAACTTTATGAAAGCAAAATTGTTTAATTCACGCAGAGTATTCATTCAAATCCAGACCCAATGGTCAATTTATAAATCTTAATTAATAGACACAAATATTGTATTGTTTTGAAATTTTCATGATATTTTGCATGCTTGAATTTATTCAAAATGTGATTTTCCCTTTAAAACTTGATATTATTGACTTTTTTTTTGAATTTTTTTTAAAAAAATCAATGCAATAATATTAATTGAGGTCTTCAATAAAAAAATATTAGCTACATAATTCATCTTTAAATGCAAATTATATTATTATATGTTCATAAAGCATAAGAGAAAAGTTTCAGAGTTGTAACTAAAAGTAGAATGCATAGAGTATTTGAAATTTTGAAGAGCATCACAAAATTTCATTTTGAGGAAAAGCTAAAAATACAAAATGTACATTTGCAGACCAAAAACATAATTGAAATAAATTAAATTTGTTAAATATTCATATTTATTAAAATATTTGTTTATTTTATGAAATATATACATCTATAAATTTAAAATATTTTTGTAAGAGTTCTCAAAGAGTATAAAGGAAATACTATTGGTGAAACCAAACCAACTCCTTTTTTTCATCAAAAATTTAGACTTTAGACTTTCTTAATAGCATTTCATTAGCCACAAAGATTAATTTATATTCATATAACATTTTTAAACTATATATGCAGCCATAAACAAGTATAATAAAAAATTTGAAGCAAATCAAAATTCACCTGTTTCATAAATTATGAGCTCATGTTTTTCTTCTAATTAGACATGTACTGATTTTTTTTGAATTTTTTTTCATATTCATTGTTTTTATACGATAACAATGTGATACATGCTTATAAGATACAATTTATTTTATATAATGTACTTTTTTTCTGAGTTATAATAAAACAGCACTCAAATTTTGATATATTTTTTTCGTGGAGACAAGAAGGCCTCTATAACTTTGTTGTTCACTTTAAAGGTGTTTTTTTAATGTAAGTTCCCTTTCACCAGTAAATACAAAACAAAATTCTTTACCATATTTAGCACATAATAGACACATTTTTCATGGGGGAAAAAAAAACCTTGCTTGAAGGATTTGAAGAAATTTTTCCTGGCATTCATGACAAAGAATATTCTTCAAAAAAGAATACTAAAGTGATTGCACAAAACAATGTAACTATTATATACAATTTTTTGATGATGAATTCACTATTTCAGGTTTATTGCAGTTGGTAGAAGCTTCCAAAATGTCATTAGAATTGCTTGGTTATGAATCAAAGGATTTCTTTGTCCATCAGATCTTAACATTTTCAGACTTTGTCTGCTTTTATTTGGACGTCCTTTAGGCTTTTGGTAATGAAAGCTGATAAAAAAAATGTTTAAAAGAAAATTTAGAAAGAAAAAAAAAGGTAATTCAAAGTAATTTTCAATTTTAACCCTTAATAGAACGGTTTTTGTATCTAATTTCAAAGGAACTGAAATGAGCCATTCGAATATGAAATGTATGACGAATGAATGAGCAAACCAAAAAACAACAACAAAAGAAAGAAAAGGTAGAAGTTTTTAACATTTGCCAAAGCAAAAACAACACCTTAAAATCAGAATTACAAATAATGCTCACTAGCAGTGTTTGGAGGAAAACGAAACTGTTTTTACTGCAGCTGTCCAAATGGAAACAAGTGGGTGTGGCATCCTAATAACAATAAAAAAAATGCTGATATTGAGCAAACGAATCAATATATCTTAATAATTTTTTCCCAAACGATAGCTTACAGTTTAAATATACATCAAATATCAAAATAAAGATATTGCAAATTTCATCGATTTTTTTATACCTGAATGGATATGTTTTAAACAATTATTATTTTTTTTTAGTGTTTGATGCATTTAAAACTAAACATTGTTATTTAATCGATTTTTTTCGGATTCATTTTGAAGTACTTTTGAATTAAAATAAAAAAATAAAAGAATTAAAAATTCATAACCAATTTTTGTTACACAAACTGGTGTAGAAAATTCACGCATTTGCTTAAAAATTTAAAACAAACTCCCTCTAACTGTCAAACATTTGACATCAATCAAAGTATAAGAAAGGAGTATTTGGATGATCTTTGCCAAAACCTTCAAGTTGATTTCTTTCGACCCTGCTATTTCACGATAACATGCATTTATAACGAATACATTATTAACCCAATTAATAAGCTTTAAAACAAACATGTTTTAATTTATATCTTTTCAATGCAGAGCTAATTTGTAAAACTTTACCACATAACTTGAGATTGAAGATTGGCTCCCCTATCATTTTGCTTCGAAATCTGAATGCATCAAAATTAGTCATTAGTCATTGAAAAAATCATGAGAAATATTCTTGAGACTACTATTTTGAATGGCAAATTTCAAGATGAAGTTGTACTTTTACCACGGATCCCAATGATTCCTTCAGATTCACCTATCCCATTCAAACGTTTGCAATTACCAATTCGCTTGGCATTTGCTATGACTATTAAAAAGTCAAAAGATCAAACGATGGCAATTTGAGGCTTAGATTTAGAAAATCCTTGCTTTTCGCACGGCCAATTATATGTTGCGTGTTCGAAGGTTGGAAAACCATCGAATTAGTTTGTTTATACCCCACAAGGATTAACCTAAAATATCGTGCATGAAATGGTATTACGATAAATTTATTTTTTGTACATTAAAAAAAAACATACATTTAAGAACATTAGGTCGAATTTCATCTTTTTTTACCCTTTAATTAAAACAAGTTTAAGTTTCTATTCAACAAAGTAGAATAAAAACAGTAAAGTTTTAGTTTCAGTTCAATTTAAGTTTCTTTTTCAACTTAGCTCATAGTATACGCATACTCACAAGCAATCGATAGGTTTAATTGTGGGAACTGTACACCTGGTGACGTCAGGCATTGTAATAACATTTGCATACAATTTTTCATCAAAACGAACACCAGATTGCTATAACTTATTCAAGAAATTTTCAAATTTTCGGACAACGTCTGTCGGGTCCGCTAGTATATATATATATATATATATATATATATATATATATATATATATATATATAAATTACTTGTCACGTTGTTTGTCATAGATGGACTCCTAAACAACTTAACCGAATTTAATAAAATTTACACACCACTTGCAGTTTGATCCGACTAAAAAGATAGGTTAGTTTATATCTCGATTTAGGGTCGCAATTAATTAAAGCCCCTTAATTTCTGTAAAATTAAAATTTGTAATGCTACTTTCCGAGTGAAACACGGCCTTTCGGAGCAGCGATCGCTGATGCGCCGTTTCGTTCCGTAAAACCACGTTTTTTAAATTTCCATCATTACGCGTGCGTTCAACTTATACTGAATATCGCAATGGAGTCGGATGAACTTTCTATAGTAGGCCACGGATAAATAATTTATTTTACGAATTATTGACAAAAAAATTAAAAATCAATTTTTTTGAAAAAAAAAAAGTCAATTTTGACGCGTCTATTTCTGGAACGGCCCTGTAAAATAAATTCTTTGCTGGAAAAATACAAAAAATATGTTTCTTTAAAAACAATACGATGTGGTATGCGGCAATACAATGTAAAAAAATCGAATTTCTAAAACTGATTTTTTTGAGAATTTTGATGTGGAATTTCGCTTTAATATTTAACTACGCCGAAACTTTTCAAGATAACTTAATCAAATTTTTTTACATGACATTTGATAAATTTTTCAAAATCTATTGAAAGATTTGAAAAAATCTGACGAAAAATCGCGCATTAAAATTTTTATTTATTTATTGGGTTTTCCTCTTCAACATTACAAATCTAATCCATTGATAAATAAAAAGGAGACTAAACTTTTTAAATATATAATTTGGCATTTCTTTGGCACGCCCTGATCAATTTTGAAAACAATCCTGCAAAAATTACGCGTTTTATGAAGTAGTTACCCTACATTCAAAGCTGCATGCATGGCAATGTGATTGCTCGAGAACTATAAAAAGTGGCAATACACTATTAAGGAAGCTATTTTAAGCAGCTCATCATTCAAATTGCGAGAACTTTTTAAAGTTATCATGGTATTTTGTCACGCCTCTGATCCACGATACCTTTGGGAAAAGTACAAGGACAGTTTTTCAGAAGATTTCCGGTTTCAGCATGAAAGGCAACTGCAAGACTCCTCTCTTTCAACTAAGAACAAAGCGTACAACCAATACTTGATTCTGAATGCAGACACTGTTCAGATTCTGGGAGGTCAGTTCTTTAATGGATTATGGTTTACCTCAGTCTGAGCGATTTGGGATTCATTTGCAAAACAGAGAGTACATGTGACAAACAAATTTTGATCTTGAAGAATTAAAAAAAAAAGTATATAATGCTGAAGCCTCTTTAACAGACGAAAAGTCCAACTTATATCAAAAGGTTCTCCACAGCATCGAGTCTGATACAGGCCCAATAATTTTTTTATATTCAACTGGTGGCAATGGAAAAACATTTCTCTTAAAATTTTCTTCTTTCAAAAGTCAGAAACAATAAACGCATTGCCTTGGCAACTGCATCATCTGGAATAGCTGCAATGTTATTGGAGGGTGGAAAGACAGCTCATTCTTCTTTTAGATTACCCCTTAACCACAATTACTCAGATAATCCAATGAGTAGTATTAAAAAACAGAGTAATTTAGCTAATGTTTTTACAATATTGCAAGCTTATTATCTGTGATAAGAGCACTATGGCTCACAAAGCAGGATTCGAGGCATTTAATGCAACTCTCAAAGATCTAAGAAATTCTGGTGAAGTAATGGATGTAGTAATTGTTCTACTAGCAGGAGATTTTCATCAAACATTATCTTTTGTACCTAGAGGAATACGTGCAAATGAAGTTAAAGCATGCATCAAATCATCGTATATATGGCCTGAAGGGCAGAAACTTTGTTTAAATAAGAATATGAGAGTTCATTTACATGGAGATGCGTCACCATATATATATATATATATATATATATATATATATATATATATATATATATATATATAAATGCAACTCGAAATGCGTTGTCAAGCGCAAAACTGGAGAACGGCTCGGCCGATTTGGCTAATTTTTAAAAAATATTTTCGTTAAGACACGAGGATGGTTTTTATGGAGAGAAAAAATTAAAAAACTGCGTTGAAAGTAGTTAAAACGACACTTTTCTTACTTTCCAGCCAAAAATCTCCATTTCCTTCCCCCACACCAACTGAGTAAGATAGCAGGTAGTAATAAATTATGATTTGTTTAGAAAGAAATACGCGAAGTCAGTTGGTTTTCATTTATAGATAACGGGATGTTTAAAAAAGAAATAAAATAGTTGCTTTTATTATTAGTCGGTATGAATATTTAATCCATACCTGCTCAAAATAAAGTCTGGGCAGGGAAGAAAAAAAAAAGAATGAAAAGAAGGGTGTGTGTGTGTCACCATTATTTCCTCTGTGAGCGACATTTTCCAAGCTGTTTTTAAACTTTCGCATCTCTTGAAAACCAACTGTGTCTTTATTTGTTTAGTGTGTTTACATTTATGAAAATTTGAATTTTATTATTCTATAAAAACGTAGAATTTTAGACCTTTCCCTCCACCATGTAAGGAGAATATCAATTCCCGGACAATCATTGCTCGGATAGAAAGAGAAAGATAAGTAGTACAATGAACAGAACATCTGAAGAAAATAATACTTTAAATGAATTATATGATTATCAAAATTTATTTGGTTTAAAAATATTTTGGTGAAAAACCTGTTATGAGACACAGCTACATAAAATATTATATGAAAATTTTAGCGAGCATTAATACTGGCGAACCGACTGGTCACCAAAGGCGGCTAGTATATAT
>JAOUZG010033074.1:2950640-2968027 GCA_026289955.1 Argiope argentata
GAGAAAGAGCCATTGACATCTACCATTTTAGAGATCAATTGATGTATAAAGAGGCAACTTATTAAGCTTATGCAATCCTTTTCAATAGTTTTGTTTTTCATTCACATAACTATGCGTGTGCCAGCATTTAGGTATCAAAAATTTGGAAACATAATATATTTTCGTGATGGCTACGATAAACTCAGCATTTAGTTAAAATTGTAAAATTAAAACATCTTGCAGTTTTTAGAAACTTCTATTACGTATAAACTTATAAGTCAAATGTTGTTGAAAAATTAAGTATTCAAAAATTCTTTATGAGAACCTTTCAATCTAAATTAAACAGAAAAAGTCCTTTAAATTATCTTATTGTAGCATTCAAATATTACTTTAATTTCAGTGCTTATTATTAATGCAACCTAACTGGAATGTAATATTTAATCTCTAAGATTAAATAATAAAATTTAGAGCTTTCTTATAAATGTATCGTTGTTTATGTTCCGAGTTAATTTGTAAATTATTACCATAGAAAAAATGATAAATTACTGTTTTATATGTTCTTTTTTATTTTGTGATTCTTCCTTGCTCGTTGGTTTCATAAAGATTCTTTAAATAATAGAGATGGAAAGAGGAAGAAAAATGTGTTTTTTGTTCTCGGTAATTGGCTATATTTTGATTTAAATAGAATTTAATTTTTTCATCTATTAAAATGGATGAAAAAAAGCGCAATGAAATAATAGTTCCTCAGGGTGGAGACATGTAGCAAGATTATGTATACATCATATTTTGATTTTCATGAAAAAAGTACTCTAAAAGGTTCTACTTCTCTAAAAAGGACGCTAAAAAGGTTCTACAGGATTTGCTCACAAGATTAGAAAAATGCTTTACCTAAGTGAAGAGTAATTTGCTCTCCTTCTTGATTAGTCTTCTTTTTTTTATTTTGTACGGGCATGTTTATATTTTATAACATTTATCAAATTAGAGAAACATGATCCACTATTGAATGTCTTAGAAGTTTGAAGATATTTTAATAACATTTGATGCATTTTAAATCCAAAAATGGTTTACGAAGAATCATAAATCAATACTTAGTTTAAAAAAATGGTTGTCATTATGCATGTAATCGAGACTAGCAGTCGTAATATTTGTTAATCGTTCAGAAACTATGAACTTTTGGTTTTTACTCCGTCTTACTTTATGTTTATACGGATATGAGTATTTCTTTAAAAATACATAATCTAAAAGGGGGCAGGAAGTCGGAAATGACCACGCCTAATGGACGCAACTAAAAAGGTAATGCTTCACTGCCAGTCTTAAATAGGGCGTTCCAAGACATACCCACCTGGCTGGAAACAAAACTGTCTGGACAGAACTAAGCTGGAAATACAAAGAAATGTGATTTGAAAACACTCAGGAATGTGAATTGACTAAAGAAAATTTTGATTTCAGGATTTGGATATCAACCGTAATTTCTTCCCATTGTATTATAAGATTTTACACTTTTTCTATGAAGTAAAAATAAATTCAAATTAATTGATTTTAACAATAGTCTGTCATTAATATGTTTTAAATTAGCCCTTCCCTTTTGTAAGACTAAAACAAAAAAGATAAACTAGCCAAGAGAACAAAATATAAAAAACGCCCAAATGGCAATTGAGTATATATTGTATTATATGATCTTGTTCTGGCTTTCTGGCACAGGGGTAGCGCGTCTTCCTCTTGTTCTGGGAGTCCCGGGTTCGGGCATGGTTGTTCTTCTGTGCGCTATCTGTGAAATGTGTGACTGTGCCTCCCTGTAAAGAGATGCTGTGCAAGCAAATGTGGTGAGAGTGTAGCTAGTCGTACTCATGGACCTAGTTGGAGCTACTTCAAAAACAAGAGACGTTCCTTTCGGCTGAAATCTGCTGCTATTTCAGCAGAAGGCTTGTCCATGGCAAGCGCCATAAGTAACAACAACATATAATCTTATAAAAAAACATTGCTATCAATATTTGTGGAAATCAATCGAAAATTATATATTTGGGTCTCAAGAGACTAGAAAAGTTAATACTTTTGTTAATGTACCAGTTACATTCTTATTCCAAGAATATTTTTCTTTTATTTCAACTAATTTTTATAAGTTTTCTTATTTAGAAATATGATTAATTTTTTAGAGAACATTATTAATGTCAAACGTGAAAATCTGATTCAAACATTGTATGTAAGGTAGAAGTTTATAAGTATTTATAATAAATTGTAGCTTTTACTGAATATCCCATAATTCCTTTCTTATAAGTGCATTATGTATTAATTTGCTTGTGATACTGTGTGATTTTCGAAAAAAAGCAGCTATTCCTTATTTTTTACTAAATCACTGAAATCTTTACTGAAACCGTTTCAAAATTATTATTTTCTACTTTTGTATTTCATATGTTTTATTAGTTATGGTTACCATGTTATAAATTCAAAAAAAATCTCAAATTAATTTTTTGATAGCACTATATCTGTTTGATCTCTGTGTAGCTAAATTCATATAGTAATTTATTGTTAGCAGCTCTGAGATTATTAATATATCTTTTATTGTCTTAAAAAATTCTAACAAATTTCGAAATGCTAATACAATTGGGAATGAACGAAAAATCGATTACAAAGTTCAGCCCTTAAAAACGCGTGAAATTTATAAAAAAGTGATGAGAAATAGTTTCATAGTTTTGGTCGTCTGATAAGTACTTTGAAGAATTTGTGGCTACTTTATTTAATACTTCTTTGAGGGTGATAAAAAAGCTATAAAAAGGTTTCATTTAGAAGGAATTTTCCTTGTTTAAAAACCTGAATATTAAGTCAAAGTTTTAACTTTTCTTTTATTCAAATAAATTATTTTGGATTAATGCTTCCGATTCCCCTATTCTACAGAAAAATGCTAAAAAAGAAAGTTTTTTTTTATAGCAATCATATATTAAGGCTTTTTGATAAAACTACGGTTATTTTTTTAAATAACATGGAAATTTTCACTTTTAAATTAATAGAAAATTATATAGATGAATATACATGTAGAAAGGAACTGGTTGGAAAAAGATGAAATCAACAAAACAATTTAAAGTTGTTGCAGAATTAGAAGAAAATTCTGAATCGAATACCATTTATAAGCATTAATTAATTTAATGTTTCAGAAAATATACTGAAGCCCTGTTAAGGTATTCGAACACATTAAAAAGGTATTTTATCGCTAAAAATGCAATAAATGTATGTTTGTTAAATAGATCAGTATTTAAAATATCCCAACCAGGTCTTCTTATGTCACTAGGTTAATTAGAAGACAAGATATTAATACTTTTGTAAGGATAGGTAAACCGGAAGTGAAATTTTAAATGGCTGGAAACACATATTTATAGGATCAAAAACATGTTAAAAATTTACATAAAAACAAATTTAGTTTTATATTTTTTGCACTGCAACATTTATATTTTTTGCACGAAACATTTTTTGCACTGCAAAATGCAAAATGCCTCTGAGAGTTTCAACGGTAATTTTTGAAAATTTTATCATGTTTTGTTAAACTCTGAACCCTCAGATTAGGGTCATTTATGTCTGCAATGCATTTAAATAAAGTTTTTATAGGATTACTGAATATCCTTAAGATTATTGGAGTCTATACTAGTGCATAGGCATTTAAAGCATTTGCCGAGCTCAGAAAATACGAAACTAATGAATCTGTACAGGTATTCACTGTCAAATGCAAATAAATAAAAAATAAAAAAAATAAAACAATTAAAAAAGAAACATTATTAAAAGCTGTGGTGGAAGAAGGCCTGACCTATACATGGGGTTAATTTTAAGTATCTGCAAACATGTTACTATACACTTTATATGCATTTTCTCAAATTTGATTTTTATTTACTTTTTGCTCACTTAAATTAAATCATTAAAAATATAAAAACCATATTGTTATTAAATTTGGTGGGTCTTATGCAATATTTGTCTTTATACTATTTTCTAGGAAATGAACAAATTAAAATTTATTACGAAGTACAAGCGAATAATTATTTTAATTTATAACCTATTGTTTGAATAATAGCGTCATAAATTTGCTAAAATTTCAAAATAAATCTTCGACTTTCTCTATAGTTTTTATTTATTACTATAATCATACTCTTGTACTTCATTCCGTAGTGAAAACTATGAAGTTTATTTTCGTATAAGTTTTGTTCAAAAGAGAGTAATAGTTTTTGATGTAGTCAATTTGAAGTCTTTTAAGAATTTTCTTAAATTTATGCTATTAAAAACCAATTTTCAAAAATTATTAATGTTTATTTCAAATATTGACCTTATATTCCTAATTTTTAATAGCCTTAAACCTAGAAATATGGTTAAAGTATGTCTACATCATGCTTTTCCATAGAAGAACTACGATACTCTCAAGATTTAATCAAATAAAACACGTTTAAAAAAAGACCAGATTGGCAAAAATCTAATTGATAAACTAAGGCATTTGCTGAGAAGATTATTGAAATTTTAAGCTTTTACATGTATTCTTCTTTAAAAAAGTAGCTGTCAAATAGTTTTAAACATCTTTATATAACATCTGTAAATATTTTCATTAATCAAAAAGTTCGATAAATATTTTGTTAATAAGTAAATTAATGCATTTATAATTCTAAATGTAAGAAAGCTTTTATTTTGCTAAAATTTCCCAAGTCCATGCATAAAAATAAATATACGCCGGAATTTAAGGCAGAAAAACGACTGTAGCCCTTGTACTTCATACTAATGATTTCTGGGGATTCAACCACGATATTGGTGTATAAATCATTTTCTTAGCTAACGATAGAGGGGGGGGGGTGAGGTACTTGAATTGAATTGAATAAAAAAATGGAAGAAGAATTATCCGTGTGTATACGGGATTTTCTCTCTTGAACTAAATAAAGAAAATATAGAAAAATCACCCTAAATGTTTATTTTACTAGAAATTAATGTCAAATCTCTTTCTTAATGCTTTATATTTTAGCTTCATTACAAAACATTCACTTACATACAAGAATTTATGAAGGTCTTGCTTACCGGTTGTGAAGAAATGAAAAATTTGCAGTGCAAGAGAGTACTTCTTTTGGTATTTGTTAGGTATAATCTTTTTTTTTCTTCTTTTTTCAGTGGCAGTAAATCCAGATGCAGCAAAAATGTCAGAGATAGCGAATAATTGCTTTTCATATCCTCGTAAAAGAAATTTTGTGGGTATTATTCCCTCGTTGTTTATTTCAATTGCATCACAGCCCGCTCAAAAAGTTAACTAATCTGTCTAAGTGTATTACGTTGCCGGAAAACACAAGCATCACTTGCAGTTGTTTTACATACATTCCGAAAGTCTTTTCTTCTTCTTCTTCTTTTTTGGTTTAAACTAAAATTAGACAAATTTCGGAAAACTAAGTGACATCAACGTTTCAAGTTTAAGGATTTAATTTATTTTAAAATAATGAAATCCAAGAAGAAAGATGAATAAGAAAGGAGTAGAAATTGCATTTGGGGCGATGTGGTCGGTAATCTTCCGAATTTTGGCACTTTTAGAAAAACATTTTGATACATCTGAAACCAAAACAGTTATAAATGAGAGATAAATTATAACTCAGTAGACAGAATTTTCACTCTAAAAAGAAAAAAAAAAGTAACTCTTCAACAATAAGACCAAAATTCATGAAAAATATTTTTTTGTATTATTGAAAAAATAAGTTAATTTAAAAATTAATTTATCTGAATGTTTGTCTACATCAAAAGAGTGTAATTAGTAAAATAGAAACCTCCATTTTGAATACCCTTTAATGCTTAAAATTTCTGAAATCGCAATACAGATAGTTACATTTGTAAATTAGTTTCAGAAAAAGAAAAGTCTTCATTCTCTAAATAGAAAAAAGAACTTTAGCATTAATTTTTTACGATTGAAAAAAGAAAAGCAGTAATTAAAAGTCTTCATTTTGGATGGTAATTTTCTGCTTTAATTGCTCTGTTTCAGTTCTTAAAAAAGGTCATAAATACACTGAGCCATTAACTTTAAGTACTTAAATATCTGAACTCCACATTCATATCACCTTTTATTCTAATTTATTCGGTTTTTTTCATCGAAAGAGCTGTTTTTAACTGTAAAATTCAGCACAATCTCTTTTCGGGAAGCCGACGTATAACTTGTCTTTTTTCAAACGCTTCACAGATCTTCGAAAAATTAGCTTACAGTTGTCATTTTTTGAAAATATTTATCCTTATTATAGGTAATGATTCACTGATATATATTGTTCAATTAGATTAATAAATCGGTCTTAAACTCTATCTCAAATATGATGAACTTATGGTGTATGGAAATATCTTTTTTGTGTTTTAAGTTTTTTAATATAAAGTATATTTCCAGTTTTTCCAACCCATTTAAGTTGCCTCAATTTCCATGAGGACTTAAGTTGTAAAGTAAAATTCATTAGACGATCGAATGACAACTCCGAAGGAATTGTTTCTCTAGGGATTTTTAATGAATCTCATTTCACAGTTAAAGCATTTAATTTTTAGTGCAATACTGGTAGAGTGGTGGGGAAATACTTTGGGCAGAAATAATTCAAAACAAAGGTTTCATTACTTTCATCTCTTGAATTAGAGTATAGTAGGATTGTCATTAGCTTTCAAGGCTTAGATGGTAAGTGGAAAAAGGGTAACCTGAAATGAAGTATTTTTCTATTTTTTCAAATAACTCAATATTAAAATGATCACATCACAAGATGTCAAACATAACATTTTAGGCATAATGAATGCCAATATCTTATGCACTTGAGCAGTGTTTTGAATTAAAAATCTTATCAATGTTGCAATGATTTAAATTTTTTTAATAAAGTTAGCCATTTTACAGTAGACAACTCATGCATGTGTTGTAAATCAGTGTCAGACCCAAGTGCTGTGATGTTATCCTGTCAAATCAAATAGTATTCTCTTCAACTGATACTAGGGTTCGAAATTATGAATACAAATCCAAAATTGTTTTGAAATAGCACGTTTCTAACTGAGGCCATGATTTAATTAAACTAAGCTAATACGTAATACATTTATAAAACTTATTATTTCTTTTGAACTTTAGAAAAAATATCTAATTAATATTTAATTTGTTGGTAGGAATGGTATAATTGCAAGCATATGCATGAAAACAAATTTCAGATAATTCTAGTGGAAGAAAGTCAAGATTTACTTGGTAGTTTTGGGTTTATTTTCTTTCCAGATAATCCAAGAAATCAGTATAAGTAATATTGGATATCTAAACTCTTCCAAGCAGAGAGTTGACATCTTTCTTCTGTAATCACAGATACATATTTTTAAAAAACTTAAATCAATAACGAATTTTGCAATCCAGAGACAATTGAAACCTCGACTAATTTTTGACCACACAAGAACCTGAATACTTTCTCAATATTGTGCTTATGTGTACTTGATAACTTCCTTTTTTTGTAAATAATAAATGTAATTCAGCTGGGGATTTTTGTAATGAAACGCTTCCAAATAGGATACGACGAGAGACAGAATAATAATTATAATGCTATTTGATGGCAGCCAGAAAAGAAATGATGGTAAATTTTTAAGTTTTTGAAAATGTAAGTTGAGTATTGGCAATTTTATACCTGAAAATAACCCGAGGTTTTTATCTAATATTTTGAAATAATCTTATATTTGCTAATCTGCAGAGGTATATCTTGCAATTATAAGGGTTATTGAATACAAAATCTGCAATGTCCCACAGCCTGCAATTTGAACTTTTCTTTCCCTCTCTATAGAAGATGAAGAAAGATGCAAAAAAGATAGATTGAGAATTATATCCTGAACATTGATATTGGTTTCATTTAGTTTCATCAACATTACCTTTAATAGTTATTTTAGAGGGGTAAAGACCTCATAATATTGAACCGTTGGTCGTTTAAATAAGAAGCTATGGGTAAATAGACACTTGAAAGATTACCAATGAAATACCAGTTTTTTTTAAAGGAAGAAAATCATATTTAGGATTTGCAAAAAGTGACATTAAATCGAATTAATTTCGATTCGAGTTTTCTCCTTAATACAAGACTTTCTACTTGATTTCATTGAATAAACATTATTTTTCAGGAATTATTTTCCTTCAAATCGTTTCAAAGCTTCAAATTATAGAGATATTTAAAGTAAATATAGGAATATAAATATAAACAAAAATTATCGTGAATCTAAATCATTTATACTGATCTATGTAACACAGAATAATATAGAGTATTCTTTATAATTTTTTATTATAAAAGAATTCCTTGAACAATAAACTAACAAAAAATTCAATAACTAACAAAAACAATTACGTAGTTTCCGAGATGCATGTGTGAAAAATAAATTATTAATACCAAAATTGAGAAAGTAAAACTGCTTATGTTTTTTCTGTTAGAATTATTTAATGTTATTAATAAATAAATAATAACAATTAATAATTATACAGATATTATAGGAATTGAATTCCATGATATGTCAGTAACTGATTTTGAAATACTTAATTATAATTTATTTGAGATTTTTGCTATCCTTTCAAAAGAATGAAGTTCATTTTAGAGGAGGAAGAAATGGCATGCTTTTCTGAAAATAAGACAAGCCTTACAAACACATTAAAGTACTGATGCTATTTCTTTTATGAGAAGTGCTATCAGGATCGAGAAGGAAAAAGAAAAAAAAATTAGCTTTCGAATTCATACAAACAAGTTGTCTCCATTGTTCAGTAGCCGATCCCAACTTCTATCCACGTACATATTTCGAATTCAGTCCCATTCGAACCCTTCGAATAATATTTGAAGAAAATAAAAGAATCATCTCGGAATTTCCTTCTTTGAACGTAGGTAAAGTGAGGAATCATTTCCGTTTATTCTTTGGAGCGTTTTGCTGGAGTTTCCAAAGGCGTCACTGTCCATCAGAGTAACGCGTTTTGTCAACAGCGAACGTCAGTGTCAGCGATAAGGATTAGGAAAATGAATCACTTCTCCAACTCTCATTGACGTTTCACTCATCCTTTAAAAGATCGATGGGGTGGCATGGATTTTTGCATCCAATGCGCTCTTTGTGTGCACTACAGAAGGAATTCCGAAAGCACATTTTCGCCAAATGGAGCACTGGGAAAGTTCATTGGTGAGTAGCTTGAAGCGATCATTCAAATTGATTTCTATCGTGAAATATCAGAAAGTTCGGTACTCTTACAATTTGTCTGTTAGAACAAGTTTATTTAATTTTTGTGTCACTTAGGACTTCCACTTAAAACTTACGTCAACATTCCACACAAAACAGTGCAATATATGTTTTTTTTTTAAATCAAATGCAAACTTTTTTTGAAAAACTTAACACCTATAAATAAGTGACTTGTTAAAAGAAATATCTTTCCATTTATTATAGGGATTATGCGTATATTATAAGATTATATATATATATATATATATATATATATATATATATATATATATAGGAATTTGATTCCATGATATGTCATTAAAACATTAAGAAGAAAAAAGAATTACCATAAAAATATATAGGAAACCATGAAATATTTTTACCATGAAATTTAATTTACTTTAAATTATGCGAGATCTTTTTTTTTTATTTTAGTAGCGAGGCAACTTAAAATTAGCAAAGTAGAAGCAATCACTGGGCTACAAAATCTTCATTTCTTTTGAGATATACCACAAACAGACATGACTAACCTCTTCAAAATTCATTTTACGTCTTTTTGAATAAGCATCCAATATTAAGAACAATATAAATCCCCAAATTTGAAACTTTGTTGAGTATAGCTATGCTGTATGTTGCAAAACTTTGCAAACGTCTATTTGTATTTGCTTTTATCTTTCTATATCCTGTTTTTTTACTTATATTCGTATTTCACTTTGATTTTTCTTCCAATAGAAAAATAATATAATCTGTATTAAAATATTAATGAATTGAAGTTTGTTACTAACAAAGAAGTTGTCATATAGGGTAATAGGAAATACACATATATAAATATCACAATTTTTTGTTATCAAGAAAAACGCAATATTTTAATTTTTGGAGAATGCCCTTCGACTATGGCAAATTATATTTTTTCTGAATTTGCGATACCAACGTCAAAGATAAGTGTAAGAATAACTAACTGCTTAACTATTAACTTTTAATCCTTGATTTGTTGACAGAATTCTTTTTCTTTATGCGCAACATTGTAAGCGTGAAAACTTTAAGCACATTTTTGCTTTGAGCTTTGCTGTTCTGAAGGGATAAAATGGCTTTCTTTCAGTTCTGTTTTTGCTTTTTTGATGAGCCTTTCATACCAAGTATTTAAACTGCCAGCAGGGTATATAATGAAATATCTCAAATTAAAACTTTTCAGAGAGAAGATCTTATGTTGATATTCAAGTAAAAACTTTAAATATCTCTGTCACCATTTATACCATTATATTATAACTTTAATTTCATTTTTTTAATCTTTTATTTGAATTCCACCGTGTATAATACCATACTTTAATCTAGCTGATATTGAAACAGGATTCAATTTTGTATTCATGAAGTATTTGCTATTCTTATACTTCTGATATAAAATTTATGTCTTATCATTTTCATTTTTAAAATAATAATTAAAATGAATTATTTTGAAATAAATTTATTGAACATTGAATTGATTTTTTAAATTTCTGTGACAAACATCCAAGCATAAAAATATAGGTTTGAAATACATAAAATCTGATTGTGTAGGTATTGATTTTACAAAAAATGTATTTTACTATTGTAGATCCTTCCAAATCAAAATTACATTCCTTTGAAGGAATTGCAATTCCAAAGCAATTTTCCAAGAAAAAAAAACTCAAATTTTATCTACCTAACTTTTTATACTCAACAACCAGAAAATTTCTAACTGAACATAACTGTTGGTCTTTTCAATCAGAAATTCTGACACAAAAAGAATTTTCAATCTGCTTAAAATAGCGAAACTAATATTTATTTAGAAAAACCTCTTTAAAGCGGTAGGCGAATTAAATTTTACCATCATTTACTGTACAAAACTTTTGTCTTTCAAGAATACTTTAAAATGTTTTCGTTAATCATAAAATAAAGCCTAACATTTTTAAATAGAAAAAATACGTAGAGTATAAAAATATCTGACTTTATGAAGTATCACAGTTTTCTGATACTGATGCTATGTTTAATTTGCCTTGACCTTATTTTTCCTAAAAAATTTAGAAGCAATCCCATAGCCATACTTGCCTCCCAGAGAAAATTTCTCTGGCAGAATATATTTGTTTATTTTTAAACAATTGTTGTTGTCATGGTGAATTTTTAAAAGTTGTTTATAAGAAAAATAAGAACATTTTCTGCTCGAGTTAAAGTTTTCCCCAAACTTAAAAAATGAATTCTTTTAAAGGTCAGAATAATAGTAGTCTGATTTTGTTGAAACAAAAATAATATTTGTGTAAATGTAATTTTCCAGTTTGGTTTTTCATGTCTTTTATTGAATTCTACACTGTTTCTTTCAAAGAACGTAAAAAATGCTTCAATATATGAAGGTAATGAAATCGAATTACAATTTCGCTGTTAAAATGACATTTGTTGTCATTTGTAAAACGATTTATGATGTTTTTCAGTGTTTTAAGTTATATTTTTATATAAAAAATAAATAAAGTATCAGCAATTATTTCACAGGCCCTTATCTAAACCTCTACAAATATAATTATGGGAGAGGGGGGATGCAGGACAAGAAATGCAATGTTTCTAGCATTCCCTCAAGGATTTTACAACATAAGAATCATTGCATGTGTATAAATATGTTTTGTAATGAGCGAGTGAAGTGGTAAGTGATTTTCATTATTTCCTCAATCTTAGTTGCGATTTACCGTTTATTCGAATGTGTAAATTTTGTTATTAGAGATACTTGGGATGAACAATGTGAAGATTTATCCATTTTATAAAATGCAACGTATGATCACGTTTCGGACCGGCAGGGTATTCATTTGATAACAGTTTGTTGTTGGAATCTGAAAATAGATTGAGTAGACAAATTTCCTTTAAGAACGCAAAATAAAAGAAAATGTCACATTTGAACGAGGTAACTTTCCCTTGGGTTTTACTTTATTCTTCACATTTGAAATTTTAAACTTTTTGTAGATTTTTAGGAGTTATGCTATGACTTTTCTATCAATTAAAGGCTCTACAATATTTATTAAGAGAAATATATTTTTAAAAAATTTAATGCATATAAACTTAGCCTGAGTTAATGATTGGTTGGCGATTAGAGTTTATTGTTACAAGAGACATGTAAGGCTACACTGGATCAAGGATACGGCCCTCATTTATTGTGATAAATAAATATCCCTATTGCCATATCTTATAAACAAGATTTAATGGACACAACTGGCGTTTTGTTTTCAGCACATAAAACTAACATAAAGTCAAACATTCCCAACAAAAAATGTGCTTTTGGCTGTTTTATTCCTGTTTCCAGAATATTGGCTTGAGAAAAAATAACTTTATTAAAAGGGAAATGTTGACTTTAGATTATTCCAATCATATTACAGATTTTACAAACATGAGGAATGTTGTCTCTACTTAAAACAGTTTATTTCTTCTTGATGAGGTCTGTTCAATGCACATGCTTAGTTTTCTTCAAATTCTGAATTTTATTCTTTTTTCAGATTACACTAATGGTACCACATATAATCGACATTTTAAAAAGAATTGAGTGACTAATTTAAAAAATAATGGTAGTTTCAACCTACGATGAATTTAGCCATTTGTATCGCATATTCTTCTAGTTGAAAATGAAAGATACGAAAAAGAGAAAGAGATGCATCCTAGAATTTGTAAAAGTTTATAAAAAATCAAAGGTGGAAACTTGCTATCGAAACAGAAACAAATTCTATCTATTTGCTATGCAGCGTTTTAAATTGCGTGATGTTTATCTCCAGACTGCATCAAGACTACCATCAATACTTGGTTCAGCCTTATTTCTTCAGCTATTCAGCTATTTCAGCTATTTTTTTAGGTTGCTGTATATTCATGCACCGAAAAATCCCATTTCGTATTATAAAATGAGCTCCGAAATACTTGCTAGTAGGTTTTGTTTCCACTAGACATTTTCTTGAGCACTATGAAGTAATTTAATGAAAGCGGAAATATTTTTAGAAATATCAAAACTCTTCATCCTTCATTGATGACAATTTGAAAAGATCACTTTCTAAATAAGAAATGTTAACACAATTTTTGAATAAATAAATATTTTTTCTTGCCCAAACTTTGCAACAATAGTATTCTTTTCTCAAAAAAATGGCATGATTAAAATGTTCGATTTTCCCTTCTTCCTAAAAGAACAAATATGCTTTCTAACCACCCTTTGCTTTTTGTTTTATATTGTTCCATGAGATTTATTATAATGAAGAAAAGAATTTACAGGTTAGGATTCTCCGAATTTCTATTTTCTTTTCTTTTCGGTAATTTCAGTTTATAAAGAATATTTTTACATTTCTTTTGTCCGAAATTCAAAGAATAATCAAAATTTATGCATCGTAATTTCTTATTAAAATTCATTTGTAATAATTTCCAGTTTTCTCATATATACTTCAGATTATTCTTAGCTAAGTACTTACCAAAATTTATAGACATATTTTAAATTTTTATGATCTTTTATATAATATCCAATAAACAATTGATGGACTATTTATGATTACTTTACCATTTGATAGTGGGAAGATCATTGATTCTTTAAAAAGATCTGATATTAGATAACAGATATCCGTCATCAGTTTACGTAAGTCAATTATATTTTTATCTGTTACGTAATTATGAGCTATCATCATGGACTCATAAAAACAAAATCCTTGTAAGTTTTGTTTAACTTCATACCAGTTCTGCATTTAATAAACTCGAAACTGATGAGCATACTGAAGCAATAGTACTAAAATTGTAGAGGCATTGAAAATGTAAGAAGAATTGAAAAAGAAAGAAATACATAATCCAGAATCTTAAAAATATATAAGAAATCAAAGGTAGAAATTTGTATAAACAAATTAATAGAAAATAAGAAAAGAAAAAAAACTATGTTCTCGTTTTTATAAATTTCTTCTAATACCTTAGACAGCACCATATTTGTTGTAATAACTTCAAAAGGTGTTTAAGTCCTTTTAGAGTAATTATAGGATCATTTAATTAATTTTTAAACATCAAAAAAAGATTATTTTTAATATTATAAAGGTGATTTGCATGATAGAGTGGCTTTCTTAATTGTTGTTGTAGTATTGATTTCCATTATTTTCAACAAACTAAAGACTTGAAACCCATAGATAAAATGACAAGGAATATGTTGAAAGGATATGTATCCAATACTTTTATCAGGCATCCTATTTTTAAGAAATGCAGTAATACTTTTCGGCGTATAACTCTGAGCTTTGTCTTGCTTAATTTTCAGTGCTTAAAATGCAATAGGAATAAGAAATGGATTTATTTCTGTCAATATAGGACGAAAAATTCTCGATTGATAGTGCGTTAATTTGATTTTAACATTTTATTCCACTCTTCTTATTTCTTGTTCCATACTATACGAGGACACTACAACAATAATAAAGCCCTTAATGGAGTAAACCCTTAATTTCCATGACTCAGTATTAACAAGTGAAATTCATTCAAATTATTAAATTTTGTATCCCTATGAAAGTTATTACAGGGGTAATTTAAATTTAAGAAAATAAAAATTAAATTTACTGTTGAGGGGGTTTAAAACTCCTTTTTACTTCTGTTATTTTTATTTTTCGTGCAATTACAGCATTTACTAAGCTGCATGAATCACTTTTAATAGGATGAAACATCTCAATTTGAATTTGGGTTTTTTAAAGGTCATTGTCATTGAAACAGATCTATGAAGTAATTTTTTCCTATACATACATAGAGAGCAGAGTGAGTATGCAAATATGATGTGTTCCCAATACATCAATTTGAAGTTAAACAATAAATTATTTTAGAATCTGGAAGCTAAATTTAAAAAGATTTGGCAATGTGAGTTTTAATTTTGAAATCAGCACAAATTTCCTCGAATAATTTTTCTGATTTATGGAAAAATTACATGATAATTTGACTAAAATAATATTGGTTTTAATTAATAAGGAATATATATTTAAAATGTTAAATTAATTTAGAAGATAGCTATGAGGAAACCAAAGCATCTTGGAAATAAAAAAAATATTTTCTCTTTTAAGAAAATATTTATTTCCAATCAAGGATATGTTATTGCTGAATTTATTTTCATTTCTAAAGAAAGGGTCATTCTTTGTATAAATTTTAAAAAAATGTCTTGCCCATTGTAAAAAGAAATTACAACCTAAATTAATACCTTTCAATAAAATTATTTATTTTTAATATTTAACGAATTATTTGAAAATTAAAAGACTTGATAAATAATAGAGTGGCGTAGTTTTTATCTGTTTAAACTAAATAAAAAATGTTTAAGTTGAGAATTTTAGCTGTTAAATATTAAAACGCAGTTGTCTAAGGGGGTTTCTATTTAGAAATGTAATACAAACGCTGAAGAATACTTTAAAACTATTTTCATTGAAAAGCATTTTTGTATGTATTATTATGAATAGTACTCTGAAAGTAAAAAGTGGAAAATTTAGCTTATTTCTTACCATTTTAACAATATTTCTAATGTATTCAATTTTAGAATATGATAAAATTTGCAATTACTTTGCTGCAAAAATTCCATAACAGTCTTTAATAACCTAAATGCTGCATATTTAAAATAATATGAGATATTCTTTGGCAATTTTTTTTCTACATAAAGGAAAAATTTAGTATAGATATATGACAATTCTCTTATCAGATGACATTTTTTTCCCCAATTCAAAAAATATTTTGTTTAATTAAGTGTAATTTATTTACTAATCTTATTTCATAATTTACACTATTTTATTTCAAATTCATAGGCTTGTTCATAGGCAAGTGCCATAAGTAACAACAACATATTAGATAAATGAAATTATTTTTTAATTATGCTTATCATTATTACATACATTATTTCTTGTTATTAAAACTATAACTGGAAATTAATATATTAAAGAATACAAAATAGTTTACTTTCTTTCACAGCAAAATACATTAATGTAATTAAGTTATTTTACGTTACCTTAATTTAATTCAAAACACTACAATTTTAAATATGTTCACACCAAATTTAAAATTATTTTTAATAATAAATCTTTTCTGTTTTGAATAAGAGAAGGAATTTCCGGGATAGAATAAAGTGATATGGTTAAAAATGAAACGATTTTATTTAGTTCTATTGTTTGGTGATGGTTTTAATTGAATTAAAACTTTGAAATTTTTAATTAAAATCTTAATTGAACAATTTTAAATTGATACATATTGATAGCCAAGGAAATAAGAGCACACAATTTGATATTTTCAAACTACTTCCAAGTCATTACATTGAAAAACTTTTATTTAAAAATTTTCAATAATAACATGTGAAGTTAAAATTAGAAAATTCGCATCTACAAAGCATTTCACTTTAAATATACCCAAGGGGAAAAGTTCTATATTATCTACGAACAAAGTAGAAAATTCATCAGCGCCAAAAAGCAATTTTATTTTATGCTAATTCATTAAGAAAAGCAAATCAACGGTATATTATACATAAATCTGCTTCAAAATAAATCAAAGTACTTATTCTCAAATAGTTCTCTTGGATAAAAAAAAAGCAGGACCATGAAAAAGGAATCGTGCAAGAGAATAAAATTCTGAAGCAAGTAAAAACAAGTTTGTTTCGGCAAGGTAAACACTTTTATCTCAGGAAAAGTAGTTAAAACTTACATTCTTAAAAATATAATAAAATGTATCTTAAGTACATTCATAAATGTAAAATAATTCAGCTACCTGCTACGAGAAATATCATACCTTCTATAACTCTGAAACACAGCACAAAATGTATGCCTTCTACTGAAAAGTTATTAGCATATCTATTCTCATCTGAATTGCGGAAAAACTTTCGAAGACATGCGCAGTTGTAGATGTTAAAGGAATTTTACGTCGCGTGAGTCGACCTCTCTATCCAACAACTGAAGCCATTTAAATGGCAGCATTCCGCTTAAAATATAGGTAATAATAGTATAAAGATTCAAGATTTAAGAAACGAAAATACTAATATGGTCATGCGTTCTCCTTTAGGTTACATTATAATGAAAATATTTCACTCTTTGAGTATTCCTTATTTTATTAAGACAATTTATACCAATGCTTTTGCCAAAAATAGGTAAAAGAAATAAATGCCATTCTTCTATTTATTCTTTTTAGAATGCCGTATAATAATCTTCTGATAATAATTAGTTTTCTAATATAGTTATATATATATATTCTAATATAGTTATATATATATTCTAATATAGTTATATATATATTCTAAT
>JAOUZG010033074.1:2968037-2997390 GCA_026289955.1 Argiope argentata
AATATAGTTATATATATATTCTAATATAGTTATATATATATTCTAATGTAGTTATAATTTTCTAACATACATATAATATATTTTGAAGTTGAATGTACTGATTGTGAATTTTTTCAAATGAATGCTCATCCAAGAAAATTAGAAGTTTTAATGATTTATAGTTGTGTGATGATCAAACACGGTTGCAAGCTTTCCATCACTAAAATAAAAGCAATTAGCTGTATAGAATTTCTTGAGTAATGTTCACTTAGTATTTCGATAATAGTTTATATTCTTAAATTTCAAGCCTCAACTGTTTACAGGAACTGTCATGCAGTTGAAAAATTTTAGTTTTATTTTAATGATCTGCATTCTGGATTGCAAGTTCAGCTCAAAAAGTTTATCAAATCTGTTGATAAAAAAATTTATCTTTGTTTCATCAGCTTACAATTGCCAAAAAAATTGTTTTAGTGAGTTAAAACCTTGTATATATATATATTTGAATATTGCATTAATATTTTTTTTAGAAATAACAGCTTACTATTGCTACATCACATGTAGAGTGGTTTAGTAATAAATAGCTGATTTATGATTTAATTCTCAATAATTAACATTTTTTGCTCACAATGAACTATGAAGATTTAATGAGTGGTGAAAAAAAAGATACATTAATTTTCTCTAAGTATTGAAACTTATGTAAGAACTGAATAATCAGAGACTTTCATTAATAATTTCAAATGAAGGTAAAATAAATGACTCGTAGGCAATGCATGCTTCCATTCTAGAGGTTGGAGGAAACCTAAAAAATCTTGCTCAAAGGGAGACTAACAGCAGATATATTGCCGGAAACAGATTTTTCATGCCCTATTTTTCCTTCAAGAAATACGTCGTTGAGATTGGAAATGAATAATCTTATTAATCACTGTAGGTTGGATAAATTTATACGATATCATTTTTGCACATTATTTGTACTATCTTCTAACAATATAAAATTATTATTATTTCTTGAAGAATTAAAATCTTTTAATTGTTAGAAAACGGAATTGACATTATTCAACTTTTATCCTCATTTTTCAATATTTCTTTTACTGTCGCTAAAATATTGACCATAATATTTCTCTGTTATGCAAAGTGAGAAACTATGCAATTTTAACTTCTATTTTGACTAGCGTCTAGGAGAAAATTATTTTGTTTCTCACATTAAAAGGTGAGTTATGAATAAATTTTAGCTACAAAAACGCCGCAAGATATTTTAAGTTCCTGTTAAAAACTTATTTCATTACTTTATTTCATGTTTCAGTTTATTTGATTGTAAATTCCTTATTGAAATGTATATGGATTGTTAAATTTTATTAAAGTATAGTAATTAAATACCTGTTAGATATATAATATATTATTGGCGATAGTAAATATAAATATAATAATGCTTTTATTAATGTATTAAAGAAAAGATCTTTTTGCATAAAAAATCTGGACCAAACACCAAAATTATAAAAGCCCAAGCCAGCAGATAGAAATTATTTATTATGTAAATTAGAATTGTAATTACATTCATAATGTATTTTAATTTTTGCATAATGAAATTGTGGATCTTTTTGCCTCTTATTATTTTTATAGTGGATTTATATATTTAGTATAATGACTCATGCTTTTACGACTTTTACTAAAACCTACAGAGTTTTGATAAAAAATAAATTATATTTCCTGTTCAATATATTGTTAAAATAATTTTCTTACTTATAAATTTACTATTTTAAAATTTTATTCTTCAATCTTTGTGATATTTATAATGATTTGAAAAAAGACTTAACATATTATTAGTTAACAAAGCATTATCAGTTGACAAAACATAAATAAAAAAATATGCTGATCAAACCACTAAACATACTCTGGTGTATATATATAAGTAAAATTCATGTATGTGTAACCTACAAACGTATTTATATATGTAAAAATATATTATAAACAGATATCTTTATGAAAGAAATCCCTTTTTATAAACGTTCTATATATCTTATACTAA
Organism: Argiope argentata; assembly: GCA_026289955.1. Lineage (NCBI taxonomy): Eukaryota > Metazoa > Arthropoda > Arachnida > Araneae > Araneidae > Argiope > Argiope argentata. The sequence continues at coordinate 2,970,040 of JAOUZG010033074.1, forward strand.
AAATTATGATACTCACATCGACATTTTCCTAATATTCTACTAGAATGTTAAATACTTTTGTTCGCTTTATTGATATTCCTATTTTAACAATACATGTTTTAAATTCTTATCGGTTAGTACTATTCTTCATTCATAAATTAAATGAACTCTTTTATCAAGAAATGAATGTCGGGAAAAAAAGCTATAAAAGGATGAGATTCAGATGGAAACATTCTAAGTTAACTGGGATTTTAATCACGTTTTTAATATATTTTAATACTCGATGAACATCGAATATTTTTTTTTATTTAGTAACACATAGTATATTAACTTATTTGAATAATATTTTTTTCTATGAAAAGAGTCTTATTTACTACATTTTATTACTCTAGTAAAATGATTATTAAAAGTTCTCACAATTAATCGTTTTCTACATTTTAATCTTTCATGTAGTTCATAATTCATGGTTATAAATCTTATGGAATATAAAAATTAATATATTTACAATTAATTTCAAGTTGATTCAACCTTTTAGGGTTAGTTTTTATTGAAATGAATATATTAATTTGTAATTAAAAACTTCAAATTTCTCAAAACATATTATCGTCATCTTCAAGCATAACTGTTGCAAATTTCGATCACTGATGGCATTTTAAATATTTGATGAGAATTACTCTAAGGCAATTTTCGTAATGTGTTACATTTTTCAATGTGATAAAAAAACGTAACATCTTTATTTTTACTTATAGGTAAATTGAAAATAGTGAACAAAGAAACCTTGCAAACAAGTACAATCAGATTCGATATGTAAAATGTTCATGTTTGATGCCAGTATGCATCACCACATCCTGCAGTGAGTTGGCAATCAAAAGGTAGATCCTATAGAAATCAGAGTATCATAGGAAATTTAAAAACGTAATGATCGATTACAAGAGGACTCGAATAATAGAAAAATGATTGGTAAATGTGTGAGAAAACATTTCTCACAACTTACTGAGTTTGAGAAATGCCTCATAATTGACAAGATGACTGAAGGCTTTTCGACACACCATGTTTCTTGCCAGTCTGGTTTTACAAGCCAGGTTTCTTGCTAGGCTGATTACTCAGAGTTTGTTGATTAAACATGATAGAAGCTGTGGACTTGAAATGGTACCCGCGTCTGGCGTATAAGTCTGAAGGGACCAGGAAGATAGCTATACGAAAGGATGGAAGAATCAAATGGAAAGCATTCATGAGTGTCACAGTGACTCATTCTTTGTTAAAATTATTGGGTGCTATTTTTCAGGAAACAATTCCCAGAAGCCTTGCGGAGACGTCAATGACTTCTTCTGCAGTGGTTCCACAGAGTAACAAAATCACGCCATTTAGTCATGCATTCCTTTTCGCTTCTGATACTGAGGAGAAACGCATAAGAGTGAGGATGTGCTCTAGTAAACGGGAGAATTCGGCCCATTTTGTCGCGAGACCACCACCCGCATAGCAGATATAATGGCCTTAGAGATCATAGCTTATGATAGCTGGTCCACTTTAATTGCCGCTAGTGGAACCATAATGGGATAGTGTTATTTCGATATTCTTCAACACACGTGGGATCTTTCCTAAATGGTCCTCTAGGTGCAATTTTCCAACAAAATAATGCTCGTCCGCAAAACAGCTCGAGTTGCTCGATATTTTCTACGTCATGCTCTACAGCCGGCTTACTCCCCAGGCAGATACAGCGTAGTTAGGTCAGCAGAAGAGCCGCATCACTCTTTATTTGATTTGCCGGTAGCTATTCAAGATTTGTGAGCCTACTACCTCAGGCTAAAATCAGACGTCTAATCAACTCAATACTGGACTGTGTTGCGGAATATATTGCTGTAGCAGGTGATTCAAAATGCTATTAAAATTACACTGTATTTGTCCACTTATACACAGGGTATTTGCTTCCTTATCTTGTTTTGGTATCAAGTCAATCTCTCATATATATCATTAATTGTAACATTTCATTTAGCTCGATGCTTTATTGCTGGTGAAATATTTTGAATGGAATCTATGTATATGGAATTCTCATTTGAATAAAACTTCGATATTAAGCCCAGCTTTTGAAATTTCAATTGAAAATTCACAAAAGGAAATGTATTTCCTTCCAAGTTATTTACAGTAACTTATGTTCTTTTGCATTAGTTTGGGAACTACAAATGCTTTTATAAATAAAAATGATCATTTTGCAATTAAAATCATTGACATTTAAGCAAATTAACATATATTTGGAAGTTCACAAAATTAGGTAAAATATTAAAAAGAAAATATGGCCGATAGATTGTTTGGAGACTCAATCCAACGGCCATAATAAGCCTAAAAAACCCAATTTTTTTTAAAAAAAAATTGCTAATTACAAAAACAACTTACTTAGATGTTTAATTACTTAGAATTTTATAATGTTTATACATTTTGCAATGGATTTTGATATTTAAAAAAATATATAAGTAAAAAGGAATCATTTTTTAAAAAAATTTATCATCAAAAAGAGGTTATTTAATAAAACATTCAATTATTTTCGCAAACAGACACTATTGCAAGCACCCTACTGCTCAGTTAATAATTTTTGATAAAATATTTCTTAAAATATTTGTAAAGTATTTAATACAATTATTTGAAAGTCAAAAATAATTGTATAATTATCAAAAGAAAATCTTTCATAGGATGTTTGATTTTTCTTTGTTTATCTTATCATTTCTGAAAATCAGAAGGAAATTTTCATTATTTCACCACAGAACATGAATGTTCTATTTCTGGATTACTTGCATTCATTTAAAATACAACTATTATAGCCTTTTAACATACAAACATCAGATTTTAAGAAAAAATATATTTTAACTTTTCTACTATAGGTCTCAAAATGAATTCACAAAAGGCAGAGAGTGGAAGACATGGTTAAGCAAATTATTCAAGGAAGAAACACGATTTCATGAGACTCATAAGCAATATGGAAGTCCTGAAACAACTCTTCAACTTCATCTTCAGGTATTAAATTAGAACGTCTAATTTGGAAGATTCAAGGAGCTGACCAAAGAAATGGTTCAATAGCTGATTAAGTATTATCACTTTCGGATCTTCCTTTTTGTATTTAAAGGCAATTTAGCATTTGGATTAGCTAAAAAATTTGAATTTCACATTTCAATGCATTTCAATTGATATTTCAAAATGAAGGTTAGACCTTTAAAGTTATCAACTGGAAATTGATGAATTAAAATACAGTGGGACGAACAATTGAGGATACACCTTACTTTTACTTGATAAATCCAACTTTCAATTGAAATAACACATTAACTAGAAGTGCAAACTTGTTTTTATTTTCACACGTAACAAAAGGGTTAATTTACAGTAAAAGTAACGAAAATTAACAAAAAAAGATCTAAAATTAAAAATTTCACAAGTATTTGAAATAAACATAGGCAGATTTTTACCTCAAAGAATTAAGGATACACCAATGAAATTTGTGTGACATATCACATACAAAGACAATGTCAACATTTGGTTGCATGTCCTTTGGCTTTTTATATTGTTCTCCAAACGTTTTGGTACCGATTCGACCAATGTTTAATAACGCGTATCCTTATTTAGCATTTGTATCCCCCCTGCCATTTCTATGCCAAATACATAGATCAGATTTTATTAATCATTTAATTGTTTTATCTTATTTATTATCTAATAAGATGAATTTTTCTTTTTTGGGAATATTTTCTTATTTTTATTCAAATTTATATCAATTGAATACTTGATTTATGTATGCATTCGAATTAATTTCAGTACTGAATTATAATTGTTATGAATGATTTATTTTTTGCTTACAATTACCAAGATTTGATAAATCGATGTCCATATTGCATTCTGGCAAAATAGCTAATCGGTTAGTTTTGACCAAATGCAATGGAGATTTTTTTTTTAAAAACCAAAATTTCACAAAACAAAATTTTAAATATTCTGGACAAGGAGCTCAATAATGAATGTTATTTTTTGAAGTTAATATCGTTGAGATGCAATCTTCAAATAGCTACAATAATTTGAGTAGAAGTTAGAAAGATGCTAAAAAATGACCACATTTCGACCTTTGCAGAGGTCTATATACTTATAGTTAAACATGATTGTAAATCTCATTACATAGTAATATATCAATTACATAACAGAAATAACTGTGTAATTATTATGCTATTAGCATTATGAATAAGAGTATTAAAATTGTGTCACTAAGAAACTTGATATACTATGTATAACTAAAAGAAGCCGAACAGACTTATTAAGATTTTTTCATCCTACAGATATTCAATAAGAAAATAGATCAGATACTGAATAGGAAAAGTGTTCAAATATTTCAATACGAAGCTTAATACGAAGTGAAGGCAGTTTTTACTGTAATTACTATTGTCGTTCCTAGAAGAAGGTCAGCGTTTAATTTTTATAACCATCTCAGAAGGAATTGCATGCCATTTTTGTCAAAAAAAATCAAGTAAATCCTGTCATTGATGTGTATAGTTGTGTCCTAGTTGAAAATCAATTCTATAATTCCTTCCTCAGGTTTTTAGGAATTAGAAAGGCCTAATCAAAATTCGAATATGAATCTCAGAACACTTTCAAAATTGTCTAAATTATTAAGTTGGAATCAGACTTTAGTAACTCATTTCATCCACAGAATATTTTACAATAATGATGTAAAGCTTCAGCAAAATTCTTTAAAAGATCAGAAAATAACTTCTTTGCAGACTAGTCACAGTCATCAAAGAAGGAGGTAACTCTTATTCTTATTAGTAACTAATTATATCCGGCAACGTGTTGTTATGAACCAATCTGACTGAATGGAAAAGAAAGAAAACAGAAAGAGCACGTTTCAAATGCGTTTAATTTTAAAATTTTTGTGGACATACAATATTTTTTTAATGTAGAAATAGAGATTTTCTGGATTATCCTCGCTTGAATAAGCAATATATAACTGTCCATCTGAGAACCCATCCATGTCTACATTTAAGCTGAACGTTATTTCTTCTTTTCTACGATATTAATTTGTTGTTTATAATATCGAATTATAAATATTTAAACAGAGTTTAAGACGGTTGTGGATTTTTGCTCCATGTTTTAATCCATGTTCATATTCAAATTTTCTTTGCTCATTCGACGGCAAATATTTTCAGCCATGTGACATTTATGGTTCTCCTATTATTCTGTGGCAAATAAGGCAAAAATTTGACTTAAGTTTCACTTACAGCAAGCGATATTAATATGTACATTCCAGCGAGGGTTGTTCTCCAATAAATTCAGAGTTTGGCATGTTTAAAGTGACGTATGTAAAACAGTTAATAATTCTTAATTGCAGGGAAGGGTTGGACCAGGCAAATTTTCGAACATGTGAGGACAGAAGCCTTCATCTTAGTTGAGATGTATTGTGTATAGTCTGCTTCTCATAGTTTTTTTTAAATATGCAAACATGGAAGAAAAGGGAAAAACACAAATTAAAAAAAACTATTACTAAATAAATGTTTCAATTCAAAGCAGACCAACCGACACATATCAATTCGAACGCAATGAAAAACAACCTATTTCACTCCTAAAAGACTAATCACAATATAATTTGAATTGATATAAAAATCAATTTTATCGCCAATTGCATCGTAGAAAAAGGAACAGCTAAAAGCGGAATGAAAAATGATGAAAAAATTAGCAATACTGTAATTACTAGCAATACTCAATAAGTATAGTAAGAAATTCATTTCAAATTCATATCTATCATGTTTGAGATTAAGATGAGTAATGTGACGTTATTAGCTTTTCAGTTACATAAGGTAATATATTTCGAGAATTGCATTGGCGAATGAAGAAACAACCTCCCTCTGCTCGATTCCTCTGCCAGGCTTGTACAAACAATTCCCTCATTCTTTGGAGGGTTTCTTTTCCATGACAATACACGGCCACTCACACACCGAATAGCTTGATGAAGTGTTGATGGAGTACCACGCCCTGATCTTTCCCTCATGCGGCATTAACTGTTTTCTTTTGCAGAAAGGGGGCAGCGAAAGGTACGAACAAGTAATTTATGGATACTGCTAGAAACTGGTTTAAATCTCAGACAAGCAACTTCTACGGAAAGGGTACCAATGCTTGGCACGGCACTAAGACAACTAGCTGTGCAATATTAGCGATTATTTTTAATAGTAAAATATTCTATTTAATTATGTGCCTTTTGTTCTGTTTTTATTTCATTCATTCTCATAATTAATTATTCGAAAATTCAAGTAAAATAGTAATTTGAAGGAACTGCTGCAGCGTAAAGGATTACAATGGCTCTCAGGATCCTATCCCTATATCGGCGACCGGTCAGAACTTCGTTTCGAATGCTTTAAAATAACTCATAATAATTGATTTTACATTTAATTAAAGAAAATTCTAAATTGTAATATATAGATAGAAGCATATATTGCGTCAGAATGAGGTCTTAGACTATATGAACAAATGTATGCTCTTATATCAATAACTGTATAAAATGAATGGTGAAACAAAAACTTTTATAAAAGAAACTTTTTTTGTAGGTCTGGAATAATAAATAAAATTTATTCGAGGTTTTCTCCAAAAATCCATTTTTCTGTGTTCTCACTCCAATACCAAACCTATTTATTAAGTAAGCATTGCAACAACGAGCAGGAATTTGTTTTGAATCCGGGGAGAATAAGTTCGCGTACTCAACAAAAATATGTTATATTTCGGAAACCGAACAATATTGAATGCTGAAAAGATACAATCCTATTGTTTCTTAAGAAAGCTGGAGAAAATATTTTGTAAATATATGTACAGACTTATTACTTTATGTAAGATACGAAAAATATTTTTCTGAAAAATAGACTGCTTAAACGTCAAGTCCTGCACGTGTTAATTTTCGGTATATATTTAAGCTTTAAAAACAAACTAATGCATTTGATTAAAAAAAACAATAAGACTTTGAAAAAGAATTTTCCTGTCTTCATTTATAAGCATCAGTTCTTATGGTAAAGTGCTTTTCATTTAAAGCCAATATTCCTCATAAACAGTTAGTTTTATACCATCATTTGCATGCATTGGTTTCTCTTAATCCCTTCGTATACAATAACAAATCTGACTCTCATAGGAAATAAATAATTTTTTTTAAATCTGCAATTAAGTGAAAATATTAAATAATTTAAAACACTAAAATTACTTGAAAACGCATCTTCATCTCAAATGCTTTTATATTATTCTATGGACTAAAATAATATTAATTATCCCAAATAACATCTGTCATCTAATTAGGAAATAAATTCAGATGTATAGGGGCAAATGTGTTATTTATGAATATTCAATAAAACTCTATCATAATCATATTTTAATCTTTATTCTTTATTCAACGGCTGCTGAAAATTTAGAAGCATCTAAAATTATAGTTTTTGCTGAGAATAGTAATAGAAAGATAAAAATTAAATAAGAACTATACGTTTTCCTATCATATAGTTATAATGCTATATGTATAGTCGAAAAAATTTAGTTAGTAATTTATGTAACAAATTTGATGTATACTTGGATAAATTATTTTACTGTAGCTATAAAACTACTGTACAACAAATATTTTTTTTTGTTGTCATTTGCAGCCAATAATATTTCTTTAGTGTTATAACTGTTGCCTGATAAATTAGATTGCAAAAGAAAATATATACTTTATTGTTAAAAAACCTTAATAATAATAAAATTTACTTACTCCAGCGAATTATAATGAATTCACATAATTTGGTTACAGCAAAATAACTCTTTTAAGCATGCATATTTACAAGTGTCAAAATATCGTTTGATTAAATTTATGTTAATCATTAATTAGATTTCAGTAAGACGCCTCTCATTGTGAAATGAATAAAATGAAATTAACAATTCGTAATAACAATTAAAAAATATTATAATAAACTCGGAAATAACAACTAGATGAGTAAGATGAAGATTAATTCTAGAACATGAATTTGAATGATGAATTATGGAAAACAACTCTATTATCCTATTCATGAATAATATAAAAAACATCAATTTCTCTAATAATTCCACTGGAAGGTAATCAAAGTGCCCAATGAAAAGAATTTTTTTCTATAATCTATAATAAAATCTGCCGGCGTCTTAGCATAAGGGTAGCTCGTCTTCCCCGGGGTCTTGGCGTCCCGGTTCTGGCATGGTTGCTCTTCTGTGTTCTGTAAGGTGTGTAACTGTACCTCCCAGTAAAAAGAAGTTTTGCAAGCGAGTTGCAAAAGTCGTACTCTTGGCCCAAGTAAGCACTACTACAAAACAAGAGAAGCTGTTCCGGCTTAAATCACTGACTACCTCAGTGATCTTGTGTATGGCAAGTGCCATAAGAAAAAATAACAACATGATAAAATTTGAGCCGAAGGACAAAGATTAGACTAGGAAAATGTGAGATCTTATTTACTTGCCAGCTTATTGATTATTTTGCTACATATATGGGAAATTATAGGTTGAATGGACGATTTAACATAAATCAGGTGAATGAGAATTTGGATTTAACGTCGTTGATATCCATCGCATTGAATTCAAATTCAACCAATGAAAATAATTTGACAAAATGCGATATTTCTTACTTCTTATTCACTTGTCGTCGTCGATTACATTGCCCAAAATAGTGAAAATTAAAAGCTTGATGAAAGAAATTTCAAGTGTCTGGAAATCTGCCTACAGCATAAAAATTGTTGGTGATATTGATGGTGGTATTTTATTTACTTGTTGGAGATACTACCAATTATAGTGTAGATTACAAGCTAAACTTGAATCGTTACTTGCATATAGGGACTGTTTACAATATATTAACTTTAATTGGATTTTTAAATTATAACATTCTATAATGCGCTCCTCTCTACAACCATCTTCAAATGATAAAAACTTTTGTCGACGAAACTCTCAATCTCCCGCCGACGGGGGGGGGAGGCAAGATGTTATCTGCAAGGGTGCCAATTTGTTTCCCTATTGCTGGCGTCTCTGTTCTATACTTGTGGTAATTAAGGAGACATGGTACCTCACAACATATTTTTAAAAAATTTAAGTATCATTCAAAAAAGTTTTAGTAGTGTATGTTAATATTCAAATAAAAACACACTGAAAAAAATAATTTTAAACTGCCTGCTTAAAAAAAATTCAATTTTTAAAAATGTTCTACTACTTTTTTAAAATATGAGTATTTTAGCTTGAAACATTTTTTATAAATTCTCTGAAATATTTTGCACAAAATTGGGCAGAGATTACAAAATATACTTAGAAATTATTTTAATATAAATTTTTTACTATTGTGTATATGGCTATATTACATACTATTGTAATGATGATACTTATTGTTAAGAGCTCCTTTGGCTAAAAAATACATTTTATTTTAAAACATACTAGAGCTATAACCTTTTTTAAGAACTCTAAGGTTGGAATTATGTGCGTGCGAAACCATATATGCTGTTTTTGTGTATGACAACATCTTAGAAATAGAATGGTAAATAAGAGAAAATAAAATGGAGTCAGATTAAATACGAGTGAATTATTTTATATTAAGAAACCTCAGCTTTGAATCTTAGAGGAGAAATGACTGAATGAAATGAAATTCAGATAGAGCCTTAACATTGTGGTGAACCCAGAAGTGATCGCTTAAAATATGGTACGTTTGTTTTTATTTGGAATAAGAATTCAGTAACGAAATAAAAATGGAGATGTTCGTTAAGAAGAGAATGCCTATTAGATCTAATTTTACGAAAACGTATAATGTTCTGATTGAAAGATTAAAGGTCGAAGAACCTCAGGAAAAAGAAATTAAATCATTTTTCAGTAGTCTGGAACGAATTTATTCGGATTTGGCCAAATTAGGTAATGAAGTATGTAGTTTTCTTTTGGAAAATCCAGATACTGAAAAGTATGAAGAGGAATATCTTAAAATCGAGGAATACAGCACGAAAATTATTGATGCGAAAGTAAATGTGGACATATATTTGTCTAAACTTTCTGACGCTGATAGGGAAAGAGTTGGCTCTATTTCAATTAGAAGTAAACGAAAACTTAAGTTACCTAAAATAGAACTCATTAAATTTAATGGTGGAATTAAAAATTGGCTGGCTTTCTGGAGTCAATTTAAACGAATCCATGATGATGATAAATTAGAAAATGAAGAAAAGTTTCAATATTTGATCCAATGTGTAAGTGAATGAACTACAGCACGTGAAATTAAAGACAAGTATCCTCCAACAAATGCAAAATATTGCAAGGCAATAGAAAGTTTAAAATAGCGTTTCGGAAAGGACGAGTTGCTTATTGAGTACTACGTTCGTGAGCTACTAAAATTAGTAATAGTAAATGCTACAGAAGCTAAAAGGAAATTAAGCACATCGCTAATTTATGATAAATTAGAAACTTACTTAAGAGCTCTAGAATCAATTGGATTAACATCAGACAAATACTCAGCAATGCTTTTCCTCCTCGTGGAATCCTGCGTACCTAAAGATATTTTCAGAGTATGGTTACGTAATCCTATTGTAATAGCAAATCATGACTGGGAAAGCAATGTATATACAGAAAAATTGAAAAACTTATTACACTTTCTGGAAAATGAAATAGAAGGCGAAGAAAGAATTCGCTTGGCGAAAACAGGATATGTACCGAAGGTGTATAATGAGAGGAAATAAAGAGTATTACGTTCTGATTCTGTGACTACGGCTACAGATTTTATTTCAGATGGTGTAGAAAAAAGAAAGCATACCAACATTTGTATTTTTTGTGAAAAAACTCATGAAAGTAAAGAATGCTATTATGCCAAAAAATTAGACTTTGAAAAAAAAGCATGAGATTTTGAAAAATAAAAAATGCTACTTCACTTGTTTAAAGCCTGGCCATACATCAAAAATTCTCAAGTCAAATGTACAGTGCCTGCTTTGTAAGAAGAGGCATTGGACCTTGATGTGTCCAAATCTGCCATCTAACAAAACAAAAGTCAAAACACCCAAGGTGAAAGAGAAACTGAATTTCAACTTATCCAATCAAAGTGCTGCTGAAGAAGTTCTCCTTCAAACATTACAAGTTAATATTAAAGCAGAAGTAAAAATACGCAGAGTACGAGCTCTTATTGACATTAGTTCGTAGAGTTCATACTTAGTAACGAAAACAATGAAAGAAATGAGCCCCAAACCCATAGAAGTTAAACATATCCTACATTCGGTATTTGATGGGTCTACATTAGAAAAACAAGATCATGGACTATATGAAATAACCCTTCTGAATTTGAATGCTGGATTTAGTTATGTTATGCAAGTCCTCGATCAACCAGTTATTTGCGGAAAAATAGGTCGAATAAAAAAAAGAAATTGGGAAAAGGAATTGAAGAAAAAAAATATAATACTGTCTGATCAAGGCAAAGATTGTCCTAACATTGAATTGCTGATAGGGGCCGACTTCTGCGGAGAGTTATTCTCAGGAAATATATATGCTCTGAAATGTGGATTAGTAGTATATGAAACAAAATTAGACTGGCTAATCATGGGTAAAGTATTTGGAGAAAAGGGAGAAAATACTTCCTCTCATCTGGTGACTACAATGTTAATACAAAATAGCTCTATCTATGTTCTCTGGAAATTAGAAACCTTAGGTATTATGGATCCAGCTAAAACTAAACCTAAAGAAGAAATGAAAAGAAACACAATGGATCATTTTTTGAAAACAGTTGATAGAGATGAAAATGGCAGATACATAGTTAAGCTGCCTTGGATAGAAGAAATTCTACAAGACAATAGACCTATAGCTGAACAACGTTGTATCCGTACTTCGCAAAAGTTAAAAGATGAAAAGAAATATGCGGAGTATGAAGCTATTTTTGAAGAATGGCCTGAGGGAAATATGACAGAGAAAGTGCCCAAAATGGAGGACGGAAATCCAAGTTATTATTTACCACATCGAGGTGTTTTTAAGATAACCTCTTCAACCAAAGTACATCCAGTGTTTGACGCTTTTTGTCGAGTTAAGAAAGTTCCGTCCTTTAATGACTGTCTGGAAAAAGGGCCAAATTTAATAGAGCAAATTCCACCCATTTTAAGAAAATTCAAACAAAATAACACTGGGATAATTTCTGATATTAAAAAGGCCTTTCTTCAAATTTTAATTGCAAAAGAAGATCAAGACGTTTTGCGATTTCTTTGGTGAGAAGTTTACGAAACCAGAAAATTTGAGGTACTTCGTCATCGCCGTCTTGTTTTTGGCCTCACTTATAGTCCTTTTCTCTTTGCAGCCGTTTTGAATAATTATTTAGAGGAATCTAAAGAGCTCTTTCCAGAAACCTCCGACATACTGAAGAATTTCTTATATGTAAATAACTGTGTGACATCCGTGCGCAATGCAGATGATCTTACCCGTTTCATCCAAGAAGTTTCAAAGGCTTGTTTTGATCTTTGAAGTTGGGAATATACAGGGGAGCTAAGTCTGGACGAGCCGATCGCTCCAATCTCAGTACTTGGATTGCTATGGAGTAGAAATGAAGACTTCCTTTTCTGTGATTTACAAAATGTTGAATTTAACTGTGATGTTTGCATTAAAAGAAATATTCTGTGAACGGCTCAAAAGATATTTGATTCACATGGATTTTTATATCCTGTGACAATATGTTTAAAACTTTTAGTACAAAATATTTGGAAAAGAAACTTAGGTTGGGAAATTCTTCCAGATGTCATTCAGAAAAATTTGAAACTTTGATCGTTAATTTGACATTACTGTCTGAAGTTAAGATCCTAGATGTGTTAAGATCAATGGCTTTACGGAAGGACTAAGTTTTCATACCTTTTGTGATGCCAGCAAAGTTGCATACAGTACTGTTGTATTTTTGAGAAATACTTTGGGAGAGGAAGTCAAAATATATTTTATAGAGGCTAAAAGTAGAGTAGAACCTTTAAAGATTGTTACAATACTTCGTCTAGAATTATTGGCCTGTTACATTGGGGCTCGGTTAACATCAGACATTAAAAAATCTATGTCTTTGAGAGACGTACTTACTTTTTATTGGACAGATTATTCTGTTGCTCTTTATTGGATACAACAAGGTCATTGAGGTACGTTCGGGAATAACAGAGAAGAAGAAATAAGAAGTCGTTCTTCAAAAGATGATTGGAAACATCTCCCAGGGACTTGCAACCCCGCTGATCTCCCTTCCCGTGGGGGTTCGATCCAAGGATTTTTGAAATCGAGATGGTGGGAGAGTTGACAGAGGTTGAAACTGCCAGAGGAAGAATGGCTAGCGACAGACTCTGAATACAATTAGGAAGAGGTTCTCCAAGAAAGAAAAAAGAGGGTCGTAACGTTGGTCAACACTACAGATCTGAATAAATCCTGATATTTGTACAAATTCTTAAAATATTCAAAAATTGTGCGAATGGTAGCATGGATTATACGATTTGTACAAAATTGCCGAAGTCCTATGAACAAGATAAAATATCTTTTAACTGTTGCAGAACTAGATGTTACCAAAAAAAAGGTGATAAAAATCGTGCAACAAGAAACCTTTAATAACAAAGATGTAAGATCAAAACTCAAATCACTTGGTGTGTTTAGTGATTCTGATGGACTAATTAGATTGGAAACTAAAATTACTAGAATAGATGATGAAGAAAATTTTAGATACCCTCTAGTATTGCCTAGTAAGCCCCCATTAGTTGATTTTCGAACATCATTTGATCTCTTCCCATGCTGGAGTTCAAGTTGTTCTAACAAATATCTGTCAGAAATTTCGGATTCTGCTAGGCTGAAAAACTATCCAGAAAGTGCTTTCAAGGTGTATAAGATGCAAGAGATATACGAGCAGGAGAATTGAAACAATTTCCGTGCCACTTCCGGAAGACCGTTACGGGAAGCCTTGCTATTCGAGGTCACTGGAGTGGTTTTAGCAGAGCCGCTTCATTTAAAGGATGAGAAAAATGCCTGGATCTTGCTTTTTATTTGCGCAGTATATAAAGCCATTCATTTGGAATTAATAAAGAGTATTTCGACTAATGGATCCCTTTTAGATTTCAGAAGATTCGTCGCAAGACGAGGGTGACCTGAGACTATATACAGCGATAACGAAACAAATTTTACTGGGACAGATAATTTGATGGGTTCTCTTGATTGGGACAAGATAGTAAATGACGCTTCTGTCTTAAGAATTCAGTGGAAATTTACCCCCTCCCCCAACAACAGCTTAGTGGGGCGGATTTTTTGAGAGCATGATTAAGACGGTCAAGAAGCTTTTGAGGAGAGTTTTAGGGAAGGCATCTTTCATTACGAAGAAATGTTTACTACTCTTTGCGACGTAGAGGCCAATATCAATTCTCGACCTCTGAATTATCTGTCAGAAGATCCGAATGATTTAACTCCACTGACTCCCTCAATTTTCATTCAAGAGACTGCAAAGGTAGGTTGATTGGTTGAATGCGAGTTTTAATGGCGCAAGAGCAAACCGAGGCTAAACTGCGCCAACTACAAAGGTAGGAGTTCCCGATTTGGATACTTTGGATAAAGTAAATATCTCCAAACGATATCAGTATCAACAAAAATTACGAGAGGACTTGAGGAAAAGATTTCAAAAAGAATATATGGGTTTATTAATCCAGAAGAAGTCAAAGGAAAAAGAATCTAGGCAATTGCAAGTAGGAGATATCGTTATAATTGAAAGCGATGTCAAAAAGCGACTAGACTGGTCTTTGGGAAAGATGATTGAACGGTTCCCGGGGAAAGATGGTTGCATCCGAGTAGTAAAGCTGAAAACAGCTAGTGGAGAACTCGTACGTCCTGTGCAACGTTTGTACCCCTTGGAATTAGACAATGACGATCCTGTAGTTACGAGAAACACAGAATCGGCTGCTTCGTATAAAGAAATCAAAATCCCGATCTTAGAAAATAACTGTGAAACAAAAACTAGAAGTGGAAGAAGAGTAGTTAAGCCTTCACGCTTTAACTAACTTTTGAATTTTATTATACACTTTTCATATTTGTGTCTTTCATGTTTTGATTTCTTAATATTTTGTTAATTGTACTATTTTGATTTTGTATCCACCTAATTTAAAAATCAAAAGGTGGGAGGATGTTACGAGATCCTTTGGCTAAAAATGCATTTTATTATAAAACATACTAGAACTATAACCTTCTTTAAGAGCTCTCAAGTTGAAATTAATTACGCGCGAAACCAATATATTGTTTTTGTGCATGGAAACATCTTGTAAATAGAATGGTAAATAAGAGAGAATTAAATGGAGTCAGATTAAATACGAGTGAATTATTTTATATCAAGAAACCACATCTTTGAATGTTAGAGGAGAAAAGACTGAAGGAAATGAAATCCAGATAGAGTCTCAACACTTATGTTTACTATTACATAGATAAATTTAGCAGCACCTCCTTTTATATCTGGCATCTAAAAGAAAAAGAAATAAGGGAATGCTTATTGTATACACAGTTTTATTAAGTACATAACGATGAAAATGTGAAAAAAATTTGAATGGATAAAAAACATTTAAAATTTTGATTTGTGAATAGAAATCTATTTACTTTTGTCTCAGTCAAACATTTTGTATAGTCATAAAATTTATATAATTTAATATAAATAAATAGACAATTTAAAACATATGCTCCAATACAATATATTTTATAAAGATTTAAATGCCCATTATTGCGGTAGAATGAAATATGATAGAGAAAAAAACTGTATAAAAATGACAAAATATCTAGACTTAAAAAAATGGCCTATATAGTAACGAAAATTACGTTATTGTTGCTACTTGTGGCACTCTACAAGGCCTCTGAGAGTTATCTGTCATTGATGTAAACTGATTTAGCGTCTCTTGCTTTTTCAGAAGCGCCTACTAGAGTCAAGAATACGACTTAGCTACTTTATTCATCACATTCGCTTGCACAAACCCTTTATACAGGGGGAAACGTTCACACACTTTACTGATACAACACAGAAGAGCAGCGACGCCCGAACCGCGATTTGAACCCTGGACTCCTTGATCACGGGGAAGATGCACCGATGCGATGGCAGGACACAGACATTAATTTTTTTTAACACATGATTCAAATTCACCCAGTATGTAAATGCATGTTAATCCATCTTTTTTTAAAATTATATCATTCTCTATGTTTACGAGAAAGTTTAATTTTTTCTAAACTAGCTCATATACAGATAGATTTCTTACATCTTCCCTGATACAGGCACATATAAGCCCTCCACATGGATAAATTGTTTGTCTAGATTTTCTAAATGGTTAAATTATTTATCTAGATTGTTTGTTCAGAAGAATGTTATTTTCAGCTTGAATACTTTTTGAAGAATTCAATTTCCCTCGATTTAACTGAAAAATTCCTTATGCAACTGTAATTAAGACTCGATACACACACTACTTGATGCACAGACTCGATACAAATCTCATTTGAGCACTTAGTTAATATTACACTATGAAGACTTTCGTTTATATTCTGTCTCAAGCATCTTGTACTAGGGTTGAAAAAACTCATCTGATGCTAATCGTTGATAAATTGGTATATTGTTGGCGACAAATTTCTAATTTATTTGTGCTTTTGTGCGTGTTTTATATCAATCAGGTGTATTATTATCGGCCAAAGAGAGCTTCCTGATAAAACCCCCAATAATTTTTTGAAGAAGGACATACTTCTCTGCTAAAAAGAATAAAATAATTCAATATTTCTTTGAGTTATGACACTAGTTTGGAAACTCTGAGTCCTTAAGACGATTTTAAAAGTTTCGGGTCATTTTAAATCCTTATCATTGGGATTAAAAACCTTCATAACTTTCAAAATAATATAAGTACAGCTTTATTTTTAGTGTGACGGGAAAAGGGGCATAACCAAACAAATAAGCCAATAAAAATAATTCGACATTTTGATCATATTTTAGGTACCATGTCCCCTTAAATTTACATGTATCAGATATTTATATTTTCAGAAAGTCGATTTAAATTTCTTTGTTTACATTTTATGATAGTGCTACGATAGCGCATTGTCACGTATTCTGTACATTTCGTATAGATGGGTTGAAATTTCTGTTAAATTAATAACTACTTCACATTTTTCGAAATGATAAATTTCCTTCCTTCCTTAATAAACCTACATTTTTCCGAAATTGCATTGTTCACAGAAATCAAGCCTAGAGCTGCGGTGGATATTGATCTAATTTTCAACCTCTAAACCACATGGCACCAGATTTAAAATTCGAATTGATGGAAGAGTCGACGTTCGGTAAACGATAATTCTATAACTATCGAGTATGCCTACTTAAATCCATCAGTACCCAGTGTACATTTTGGAATGAGGTACCGAAATTTAAAGAAAAGGAGACAATTTATGCGTCGTCCTCATCATCTGACTTTTATTTAAGATTAGGAGGAATATCAAAATAACACTAGTGTTGGTTTAAAATCTAATAAGATTAATAGTACTAATCTAAGCAAACAAAACCACTGTTGAAAGTTGATTGGAGTAGCAGTTTATGATCAACTTTCTGTAAAACCGAATGAACGCAAATTATTTTCTTCTTCATTGATTTCTATTTGGTTTTTTAAATAACTGTCATAAGTAAATTTAAAATCGAAAATAATATTTCAAGCATCTTTTAATATAGTTGAAATTCAAGAGCAATCAGCTGAGCTCTTCTTAATAAATTTGAAATCCCGGAAGTTTCTAGATTTTCTAGTGCGTGTTATTATAGAGATTGGGATCACTCAAAACTTTTAAAACATTTTTTTTGTAATATTAATAATTGTAATATTCTTTTGTTTTTTTTAATATAGAAAACTCCAATAAATATTCAAATAATTGGTCTGTCAGTATCAATGTTCTAAACACAATTATGGTTACTGCATTTTTAACTACAAACCAGGGAATATTTTGGATTAATAGAAATGTATGTGGATAGTTTTAATGCCGACCCTCTAACTAGTAGTTGAAAAGCATTATCGTCAAAATAAGTTATTTAAAACGTTATTGAATGAAATAATGTCATTTTAAAGAATCTTAGATAATTTTAACTAAGTAGTGAATGCCTAATTCAAATTATTCAAAATGTCACAGCATTGATCACTTAATGGGAACTGCATGCCAGGGAATTTTCTGCAGTAGTTTATAAACATTTCCTTCAATTAACATAAAAATCTGGATCCTCTGTCACAATTGGGAGGTGCAAATGATCGATAATTGAAACCCCTTCGTTAAAAAAGTTGAGAACGGAACTCAATATGGCTATATTTTATCGAAGTTGAGCTTTTAAATGAAATAAATAAACACACGATTGCATGAGATTCCAGCTTTATTTGTAGACGGAAGTTCTTCTCGAAGCTAGGAGTTTATGCTTAAGTTATTTATATTTGGAAATAAAAAAGTTGGTATTTCCGGAATCATAGTAAAGAAACATACGTAAAGTAAAAAAATCCTTTTTTTGTTTTGATTTCTCAGTTTAGAAAACCAATTGAACTGTTGTTGAAACATTAAAATGCAGCACAGAAAATATATAACAATTTTAAATGAATTTATATAGATCCGAAAGTAACGGGTCAATTGGAGACTGCTGTAAATAAGTCATTCTTAAAATTTACATTTATCTAATTAATGCTTGAGCAATTAATATTTTGAAACACGCTGTTTGTTTACAAATAAAAGAAAAAAAGAAAATGAAGCGTAATTCAAACCCTTTGTGAGAATTCGACAATCTCACAAGTAGATTTGATAATATAGGAGATGCGATAGAAAAAATTAAGATGCTTCAAATTTTACTTTTATAGATATCAGGAGCAAAAACTTAGAATGATTATACTCAATGTTATAATAAAATTACAAAATAATCCATTTTTACAACAGATGAGAAGATACTTTTTTCAATTTCATCTCCAAGACCAGTACATTCATAAAGCGTGAATTTTGTTTTTCTTTAATTTTACTGTTCTTAATTTTGAGCTTAGAGTTATTAAATAGCTGAGGTGATTATATTTCCTCGATAGGTATGGTAACCATGAAAGTTATTATATTCCAGTTTTTACTCTCAACTGTTCCAGGCGGAACTGTCGCAACTTAGCGTCCATTCCTCTGAACTTTAAGTATGAATTTCCTTAAATTGGTGTTATATACATAATTCAGTAGCCTGAGGGGAAGGGGGCCAATAGAAGTCTTGAGAACTGATCTTACTTTACAATGTAAATGTGAAGGAAGGACGGAAAAGAATGCGCAAATTTTGTTTCGCTCAGAGGGTGAATACTGTACAGTAAGCTTCGATAAAAAGAAAAAAAAACATTGTAAAGAAAAAGAAAGCTTCCCATTATTTAAAACATCGCCCTTCTCCCTAATTTCATTTATATTTTCTTTTCATGTGATAATAATAAGAAAGTAAAAGCAGAAAAAAGTCTTGTAATGCATGCATCACACTTTTCCTTTTCTGAATTATGAATGCATGTATGCAGATTAATGAAAAAGGGGGAAAATATGTTTTTAACTTTATTAATGAAAACTTTACGCCACAAGTTTTTCGATACATTTAGAAGGATGCCTTTACTTCAATCTAACACTGAATCGTACTTTTGACTAATGGAATTTCGCTCTTTCTTTCTGAAGAATCCGTTTGATATTTCCTTTTTGTATCCATTGATAGAATGAAAAGATTTGAAAATAAAATTTCCCTGATTTTTCCCCCTTACGGGTTTCAAAGTATTTTAATGGATTTCAATGTATGCAAAATTTTAAAAATCGCATTAATTTTATGGAAAAACCTCTCAAAAACTTAATTAAAGTTTAGAATGCAGTTCATGTCTTATTTTGTGGTAACATTAATTTTTACATATTATTGTCAAATTAATAGAAACTAGAGAACTACATTTATTATTTTATAAAAAATCATTTATTCTATAGACTTTAAAAACTTTTACAATAAACCGATAGTAATATGTTTTCTTCTTTAAAACTCAAATTTTAAATTTTTTCATGCGAAATATTTTAACTAAATTCAGTATTAGCTTTAATATTTTTTTAAATCAATTAACTTTATTGTTCCAAATTAAAGTTTTCAACAGACAATGCTATCAAATTACAAGTTGAATCTTTGAAACAAAATGAAAACATTGCGTACAATAATTGTGAAAATCAAACATGATTAAATTTGATTCATTCGAATCTTTTGATTCAGATATTTTAACATTACCACTAAAATATAGTTTTTAACATTTTGAAAATTCTTATTCAGGAATGAATTTGAAGCTATAGATCATCTAACACTATTACCGATTTTTCAGTTTTGCATATATATTTTAGGCATAAGAAATTATCAAAAATACATGGTATTAAAATGTTCTCTTTAGTAAATGAATTTTATCACCATAAAAAGAAAAAATCATGAATTGCTTTGTAAGCATTTGTGATAGTACTCGAAAAACCGAATTTCAAAATATATATGCTTTTACCTCTTATGGGGCTCTTTTTGTTATCATAAAAGATGAATACAAATTTGCTATTTATTTATAAAATATGCTTTATTGGTTAAAATTTCTAAAATGTTTAAAAGTGAATTTTTTTTGGAATTTATTGGATAATAATTCTGAAATAAACTTTATCTTGTTTCAGAATATTTTTCTTTTTGTGCGTATAAATTTTGATGTTTCCAAAATCTTGTTAATTTTAAAATCATAAGGTCAGCAAATTTTTATCTTTCAGAGAATTTACCATCAAAGTAAAAGGGCCATAGAAGCATTTGATAAAGTCTTGGCTCGCGAGAGTCGAAGGTCTCCAGGTACGAATGAAGACGGGTTAGGAATATAGACCTGTTGCTCACTAAATCTGACGTCATGCATCAAACGCCCTCCCAATCATGCGATCTGGAGGCTTGAACATCTAACTAGGGATAATGTCAGCACCAAATGCAGCGTTAATATAACTAAAAGCCGACGTTCTGACTCAGGAATAGCACATCTTCCTCATTACCTGCATTTCCTGGGTTCAAGTTCCGGTTCGGACACGGTCGTTCTTTATCTGTTCTATCTGTGATAGGTTTGAATGGACTCCCTCTGTAAGAAGGGGCTGTGCAAGTGGATATGACGATTGTGTTTCTGTTCTGTATGTGATGTCTTTATGTAATGTGTTGCTTACTTTTGTAAGCCCTGTGTGATACTTATTGGTGCACGGAGATTTCTATATCTTTACTTATAATAAGCACAATGTGTGTGTGTGTTGGCGCTCTACTGACCAGACCGTTCGACCTACAGCTACCAAATTTGGTGCGTATATACCTTGGAGGCCAGGTATGTGCACCTCGGAGCTCTTTTTTTGAATTTTAAATTAAAGTTTGAGTTAATTAAAAAATAAGCGAAATGTTTACGTTATTTTGCTATAACTATTACAGAACAAAATTGATTTTTTGCATCAAGTTAAAGCTCAAAAAGTTTAGCTTTTCAATGATACTGATGCTTTGACCTATAAATTAAAATTCTTTTTAATGAATTTTTAAACATTTAATTTAATCGTATTTTTCAACAATTTACTTCGCATAAAATAAAAATAAAATTCTATCTTAAAAAAATCAGCTTTAAATTATATATTGCCATCACGTTTCCAGAAGTTCTGATTAAAAAAAGTTAATTACTACCAAGAATAAAACAAAAAAATATAATTTTCGTCACGTGATTATATGAAATGAAATAAATAGGAAACGTGGCAGAAAATATTTTTTGATCGTTTGCAATTTCAAATTTATTAATTCAATTAAAGCATTAAAATAAATAAAAATCTATTGCAAAAGGGCGACGGTTAAAACTGAAAAATAATTTTTTAGAAAAGTACCAAACGATAATCTTCTGAGAGCGAGATTAATTATTTAAAAGTAAGAAATGTTAAACGAACTTTCAAAATGACGTCATTTCAAAGAAACGTTAACAAAAAGCAATTGATAATCAGTAGTAGTAAAATATTTTTTCATTCATGTTTTTTTTTAAATTTTTAAAGCAATAAAACATGTTTTGGATTGTTACTTTTACTTATGTGAAGAAGATATATTGTGCAAATCAAAGAATTCGCCTTCAGGACTGTAATTTATCTCCGTATGTTAATGAATCATGCGAAATAAAAAGGCATCTGCTTTCAACGAAGCATACGTAATATTAAAGCTATATTGGTAAAAGCAGGTCAGCTATTTGAAAACGCATCTTTTTTCAAACAAACAACCGTAATAATGAACAAAGCAAAATTTATAAAAGCATATAAAAGTATTTTTACCCACATATTTCGGTGATCTCCAAACTTTCTAACCAAAACAATATCATGTTCTCACATGAGAAAAAAATAAATCAACTATCATTCCAAATTAAACATACAAAAATGTCATTTTCGGCACGTGTCTGCATAAAAAGAAACAATTATGAAACATGATATTTTTTTGAAAATAAATGCAATGAAACGTTTTATGATATTATTATACATATATTACTAATTCAATTAAACTGTTTTATTTAAGACAAATATGGCTTAACATCTACAAGTCATCTTCTGTAATTGGAGTCCAACATCTAATCAGTTAACGTTTTGTGATAGACATACATCTCTTAACAAATGGTCTTAGTAAAATATATAATTAGAATACTGAGGGAAAAAATGCTGATGAATTATGACTTTACAATTTTTACATATTTCATGTGCTCTGTGAATCATATTTAACAAAATATTATAGAGACAATAAGACCTTAAAATAAAAAAATTGGTACTCCAATCAACTAAATCAATCATCAAAGCTTTTCGATCTATGAACATTTCAACTTAACTACTCGATAAAAAATGGCGATTTTAGATCACTTTATCAAGATCTAAAAGAAATCAATCAGGGCTTACTCTAGAATAATTGGCCTAGATTATGAAAATGATGATTGTTCTAAACTTGCAATATTCAAAACTGAGTAAATCAGCCAGATTCGATCACAGAAGATGAAAATGCTTATTTATTTATTTAGAAGTTAAAATATTAAGAATATTTTACAAATATGAATCTATAAGACCAAAGGAATTTAAACCATATTTTTTTGAAATATATTTATAAACCTAAAAAATGTAATTATTGAGAGCATTTATATACATCTAAAAATAAAATTAAAAACTGAATGTTTCATTTAATCTGTGGAACGCTTGTTGTATAATTCCTTGAGATATTATAAATTATAAAAAAAATTATAATGTTCCCATTTTTTGTAGTGAACATAAAATTTCAATGCCTGACTACTCTGCTTGCAGTTCTTAGCTTTATTTAAATCTATGCTGGGATTGAATAAAGAGGTCTTTATATTAATTGAAGTTTCATCATTTTCACTTTAATTTAAAATTGAATTTTACGAGCACTGATGGAAAATCAGTGATAGTTGCGGAGTTCAATGGTCAGGATTGATTAAGGTCTGCATAATAGTATAAGTGAATATATGACTATTGAAATTTGAAGCTTAAACATACTTTGATGAAAAACTTATTATGAGCCCAAGTTATATATAAAAAAATTGATTAAACCCTTTATTCGGCATTAATACTGGTGAACTGACTGGTCGCTAATGGCGGCTAGTGGGCAATAAAGACAAAAAATGCATAGATAAAATCTATGACCATGTAAAGATATTCTTCTAACTCCTTTATTCATTCAAATTATTATTAATCATTCAATTCATTAAAACTGTATTGAGAAAAAAATGGAGATGTTTAATATTAGCAATTTATTATATTAATTAAAAATAGAATCCTTCCTTATTGTGTATTTACAAAATATGACAAATCTTACATTCAAAATAGGATGTGAATTTGGGACAACCCAACCAATTTGTTGTTCATTCCCCCATTGGCCAGTAGCTCTAAACCAGTTCCGTGACTGGTGGGGGAAAGATTTCGGCCTCTTTTAAGAGTGCCATATACAGAAAAAAAACCTCGATGTCGACGAAAGCGCCTCCTATCGGTGGGGGTGATAGGGCGGTGACTAAGCTAACGAAAGAAGAAGCTTAAAAGGTTTGATTGACAAGCCGAATAACACCCAACCAGAGAAGAATTCCTGGTCCCCAGGAGATACTGCTGTGTGGAAGTGTTACATTCAGAAGGTCATTTGACGCACCCCTGATAAAACTTGCCCTTTCTCATTGTAGAGGTTTCTCGGAAACCGACACGGTTTGGGGAGACATCACCCTCTCCCCACTCCAAACTTGTTTGGAAAAGTTGCCTTTTTGAGCTAGATATTTTAGATTTTCTCTGCTTGCACGGAAAATCGTACTGAGGGCCGCGGGAATGTTAGAAGGACTCTTAGAACATAGAATTCCTCACTGATTAATTATTGGAGGACTTCGAGTTTGGGGCATTCAATTACTTTTCATAATTCTGTTAATATCATAGAATCCTGTAATTAAGAAGGAGTTATTAAATAATTTAATATTTGTAGAATTTTATTTGACACGACTTTATTTTTAACAATTATTACGTTTATTAATTTTTCAATCCAGGAGAATGGGCAAGATCTATTTGCATGAAAATGTAAGACTTCGAACTCATTTCCGAAGAATGGATTCAATCCTTTATCTCAATAGTTTTATTACTAACAGTGAATTTTAGTAAAATGTTCCTTTTTTAATTTTTTGAATAAATTGTTTATTTAAAATATATATTGCATTGTCTTAAATGAGAAAGGAAATGAAAAAAAAAATTAGGTTGAATTTTTCAACTTGCGCAACATTGCCTGGTGTTTCTGTGTAGCTGGGATGCTCCAGATTTCTGCCTGATTTTCGCAAAAAAGAGAATATCCTAAATTTTAATTAAATGGCTCATTTGTACCACATTAAAAAGAAAAGATAAATATATTTAATTTGGAAATAACGTTAGGATGAATTCTATTCCTCAGCTTTCCTAAAAATGGGATATAACCTACTTAATACAATTTACATAAATTGGAAGGAAAAATAATGAATTAAATCATAAAATGCACATATTGGATTGAATGCCTCCTGGTTTTGAAAATTTTTAAACCATTAATTGTGTGATTATTTCTAAATTTATTGTGTTTTAATTATTTATTGGATTTTGAAAGTACAACCATTTATCTGCTTAGCAGGGATTTGTTGATATATTTTGTATCAGAATCTGGAATATTTGAGACTGATAATTCGTCTAATATTTTTTTTTTACTTAAAAATAAAAATAATAATATGGAAACAATAAAAAGAAGTTAGACATTTTTCAAAAAATGAATCTAATTTCTAAAGAATTAGTTTCAATATAATATGGTTAATAGTGTCACTAACATTAAACACAAAGAAAAAGAAAAAAAGAGTAAATAACTTCAAAGCTTTCTCCCTCTAACATTCATTATGAGTCAGGACTGTTCCACATTTCTGAAAGCTTGTCAGCAATTTTGTTTATTTGTATGTAACTAAAGTTTTTTTTTAAAGTTGTGCAAGATTCAATCAAATAATTTGATAGGAATATTGCTTCGTACGAAATAGAAATTATGATTACTCCTATGTCACTAGGAATTGATAAACTAATAGTTGTCATATTGTTACACAAATGCTTATACATTAAAAATTATTATTTTTTGTCATATAAGAAAACGTTGTCATAAAAGCAGTGACCAACTTAATTTCAGTTAATTTTTATTATTCAGATTTATGGTTGCTAAAATTTACTTAACTTGTTCTTGATTGCTTACTCACACGAGTATATTTAACTTCAAATTCTATGAGATATCTAACATTTATTACTTTTCTAAAAACTGTATACCATTCCACATTTTGTGCAATGAATCTCTTTTAATTTTCAATATTCTCAACTGAAATAGGAACTTGAAAAACCAAAGTGTTTAAACTTTAGCTAATACAAAAACTTTCTCATTCAGTATTATTTATACGCTGTACAGATAATATTCTATTCTAATAATAATTAATTTTACTAATATTGAGCCTTATACATCCAATAATTCATTACATTAAAGAATAACAAGATTTTAAAAAATTATAAAATTTACAACGCTATAACTTCCGAAACTATAACAGCACAAAATAGATTTTTGCATCACGATAAAGATTTTAAAAAACCTATCTTTTTAATGATACCAAGGGTTTCTTGAGACATCAATAATTTAAAGAAAAAATTTTAATTTCCAATCAACTAAATAATTCACTAAAACTGAATAATTAATGAAATTTGAATATCGTTCTTCTGTAAAAGCTGACAATTTTAGACCACTTCATAAGCGGTCTCAAAAAAAGATACGCTACCAGGATTTCTCGACAGTGTTGGCCTATGATTATGAAAATACTGTTTATTCAAATATTTATATGTTAAATCTAACAGATTTGATAGCAGAAGACAGAAAGTTTATTTATTTAAAACTCGAAGTATGAAGAGTATTTTTCAGAATATGATTCCTTAGGACAAAAGGACTGTGTAAAATGTAAACTTCATAATTTTTTATAAGAACACTTATTGACTGAATTCATATAAAATATTTATATTTGCATCATTTAAATGTTTTGAAAGTAAAATTAAAAATTACATTTTACGAAAAATCAGTGAAATTTCTGTTCAATAATTCTTTAAGATGATATGAAAATTACAAAAGATTTAAATGAAATCTACTATGCATATTTCAATGTATAATGTCAGAACATAATTTCTTGAACGGCCAAGCACCACTTGTCGTGCAATTTAAATTATATTTTTATTCATTTTAATGGTTACATTGAATGAGTTCCTTTAGTATTGCAAACGATTCAGAAACTTGAGAATATTCAAGTATTAGTAAATAATAAAATATATATAAATGTTCTTGTATCTTACTTTCTTTAAATGAATTATTACCGCTAATTGTTTTTTCTGATAAAAGCAATATTATTTTTCAATTGATAATAAAATTAACCATTATTTATTGTAAGATATATGAATAAGATAAATGTACGTACAAAATATCATAAATACAGGATCAAATAAATAAAATTTTTACAAAAAAAGAATGCAGACAAAATAGCATTGATTTATGAATTGTATATTAAGTACAGTTATAAAAATATCCAGAGGGGGAAAAGGCTACGAAGGCTTTGTGCTTTCTCACTTTTTTTCCATTATTTTTTTTCTTTTGATCCTGTATAATCGCAAAAGGATCCGAATTTTCATTCATTCGAGATATCTGAGATCAACGAATTTTGGCAATAAACAGTCAAATTAAAAGAATCTTAATTTTTTTTCATTGCCAAAATTTTGGATTTATGAATAATTTTTTCTGTTTTCTGCCGTCCACTTTGAAAATAAAAGTTGTGTGTGTGTGTGTGTGTGTGTGTGTGTGTGTGTGTGTGTGTGTGT
>JAOUZG010033074.1:2997400-3046403 GCA_026289955.1 Argiope argentata
TGTGTGTGTGTGTGTGTGTGTGTGTGTGTGTGTGTGTGTGTGTGTGTTATATGCAGCTGGACCTGCACTTGAAAATAATATTTATGATTTTTATTTATGGTTGTTTTTCCATCTTTGCTTAATTTCCAAAATAAATATCTTTAAAAAGTTTTATTACTTCATCCGGAGTGATATTTACTGTGCATTTTACTTCTGAAATTCTATCCCCACCAATTAGCCCTTCCGGAAATGCTGCTAAATATGCAAAATTCAAACTCTTTTACAAAAGTTTACTAATTTTGTTTTCAGGGTTGCGGTAGTATTCGCTGAAAACAAATAAAGATTGTGAAGGCGCAGATGACCACAGCTGTGATGGTAAACAAAATAAAACAAAACAAAAACGAAAAGCAGAAACAAAATAATGCTGAGCGGGAAATTTGAAGACGGAGTGAAGACCAAATAATAAAAGTAACAATCCCTCACGTGGTAAAAGGAGGGTTTAGTGTGTATTCCTCCGCGAAAGGGAGGAGTTAAAGGAACTTTAGGGGGGAGTTCAAATTATTTTTCCAAGTTTAAGTCTAAAATGCTGTTTGTACTCATTCTCCCAATTTCTTTTTTTTAAAAAAATTATATGTATCGGAAAGAAGATATCAAAATGAATGTATTTCAGTTTCTAGTTTTATTTGATTTATGATAGATTTTTAAAAAAAATCGTTTAAATGGCGCCTTTGACATGTTTAAATTTTTATTAAATATTTAAAAATATTTTGACACGTACGAAAAAAAATTCCTTCGGGGGAAACCTGTGTTTTTACTCCCTCTTCCGATAGCAGAATGATTTCATAATAAAGACACCGTAATAGCAAACGAAACACGAGTACAATATTTTCCCATAGGATAACATTACGTTTGAAAATTGTAGGTGGCGTGTATACGGCACTCTTAATCACAAGGATCAGAGCACCTAGAAATAGGTACAGGTCCGACTTAGCTCTATCGCTTACATTCGCTTGCACAGCCCCTTTTTACCAGGGGGCACAATCACACATCTCTCACTATGAGGAACAACCCTGCCCTAACCAAGACTCGAGCACGGGACTCCCAGAACACGAGGAAGACTCGCCATCATTGTGTCAGATAGCCGGTTGATAGAATGTAAATGTAAGGAGTAGCTCACATCAGAAAAAACTTTCTAGGGTTTCAAGACGGATTGTAAAAATAAGGAATCTAATGAAGAAACATTATTTTATGATACTTCCGGTGTAGTGCAATCTCTAAAAACCAGTTTTGCAGTTTATAAAATAAATTTCAGTTCTGTATATTCGGGTACAGAGGAAATCCAAATAATCTTTGATTCCCCTCTTTCCAAATTTGTAATTTTGTCCGCATTGAAAGAAGGTTCCAAAATGAAGCCCTTAATATTTACCTATATATCTATTTACAGGGTGATCCAAATTAAATAGGAGTAGTTTAGACCTCTCTGTAGAAAAAAACTAGCTGACCAATTTCGTCCAAATTTCGTATACATGCCCACATACAGTTTTGACAGCCACACTCTTAGCACATATATGACAAACACAGGAAGTTTCGATTTTTGACTGAAGAAAAAAGAAATAGAAAGAAACAAATTCCAGCCGCTAGGGGAATAATCGTTACATGTATCGTTATGAGCATGAGTACCATCATCTACTTTTATAAAGAATATAGAAACATTTAAAAAAATTAAACAAGGACTCCATCATGAATTTGGCATTACTGCACTGGCGTTAATTATTGAGTTATTTTATCAATGAAACATGGATGTTTCCGATGTACTTAAATAATTTCGGAAGATAAAAGCCCTTTAGCAACTACAAATCTTTTAAAAAATTAATTTACATTTTGAAGACATCGGGATGTTCACCTACGAACGCAGAGATCACAAACAGTTTGACAACCGGAAAGTGAAGAATTTGTAATTGCAGCAGTGGAGCAACCAGTAATAAGCGAACACGGCAGTCGTATGGACAAGTCATATTCGACAGAGTGAAGAGTTGCGACAAGTTTCTGAAATTTGATCATTTTAAGATATATTACACTGAACAACTTTTTTTTCGGGACAAGATACGGAAACCATCTGATTCACACTTCTGAATTTTATCCGATTTTAGAGGAAAAATGCAATCATAGAATTTGGAGAGCTGTACACATATCAAATTTTAATGTTGAAAGGCATAATAGCAGGTACGTTTGTGTTTCGGATTTTTGAAGAAAATTTTAAGAGAAAAAATGTGGAAATTTTGATCATTTTTCTAGCTTCGCGGGCGTTATATGTAATTATTCTGTTCAGCACATTTATATGTGCTATAAATATTTCAAATGTACTTCATACAATTTTGCGGTATTTTGACTACGATGATTTTTCCTGTTAAAATCGGATGTGTCTTCAAGCCTACACAGCTATGGAAACCTAATTCGGGCCCCATTCTAGATGCCCAGAATTTCTCTTTAATAGCCTTGAAAATGAAATGCAATCAATATAGAGAAAAAATTATCTCGTGGAAAATGTCGTCTTAATGAGTAGATTGAACTATTTGTTTTCTCCCTTAATGAATATCAATAGTCATTAGTAATAATGGATCTCTTCAATTGATAACTCTTACTTCCTCAAGGAGAGGCAAATCCTTTACGCCCAATTTTCTTCTATCCGCATGTTAGTTGAAGGCCCTTTAAGTGCCATTAACCCCATGAACTAACTACGTTTTATTTACCCTATCAAGGTGTCTAAACAGATAAAAGAAACATTCCAATGTCTCTGAACAACGTTAATAAGAGAATACTTTTTACTTAATAGAAGTTTAAAACATAAGTGATATGATGCCATTCGTAGCTCTTCGCACTGCTGAAAGGGATGACTTTACCTAAGTGTTACATAGGTTTCATGTGAAAGAGTGACCGCATAGAAAAAAAATTCTTTATCCATAAAAGAACAGAACCAATATGGTAAGTTTTATTTAATATATTATAATAAAGTTGAATAACAAATGACATCGGCCTTTCATGAAGTTAGTTTCATTCAACAACAAGTAATATAGAACATTTTTTTAAAATCAATTAATATGTTAGCAAGAAAATTTTTATTTCAGTTACTTTTTATTAAAAAAATTGCAATTGTTGTTGTTCTTGTATTCCGCTTTACAACGAAAGGAGGGGTGCAGTGTTTTCTGAGCACCAGTGTGACTTCTAGCTCACACATGTCACAAATCGTTTTTACTTCATTCATGCATCCACAGACCGTAATTTATATTTGAAACAGAGAATAATCATCTTTTATCCAGTATCCCCGGCTGTAGTACTCTCTATATATATGACTTTGTGAAAACGACAGATATAACATCCACCAAACACACATAGAGTGTCTTCGGCTGGCGAGTTCAAACTCGCAGCCCAAAGGATGCAAATTCAACGTCCTACCAGCCATGCTATCCAGGCCTAATAATTACAGTTACTATAAATAATTGATAAAAACTAAACTAGCGCTGGATTTTCAAAGCCAATTGAGGTAACGCAAATTGCCAGAATTTTCTTCTCCAGTTGGGGTAACGCAATACAAATTAGAAATTTTTAATTTGCTTTATTATGCCTTATTTTGATTCGAAACTACTTCAAAATGTCCAAAATCAGATTAGTTAACAAGGTTTAACTTCAAATGCATCAAACACAAAGAAAATAAACAGAATCATTTGAAATAATCGGCAAAGCATACTAAACCTTTCTTATTAGTGTGGGGGGGAGGGAAACAAACTTATTTGATGTTGAGGAAATGAAGACTTTTGGATAGAACGTTAGTTTTTAATGAATTAATATTTGAAATTAATAAATTAATATTTGAATTAATGAATTAATATTTGAATTAATGAATTAATATGAATTAATGCTTTAATATTTGAATTAATGCTTTAATATTTGAATTAATGAATTAATATTTGAAATTAATGAATTAATATTAAAAAAACTGTATTAACATCAAATGACATCCACTACAAGCTTAAAAGTTTACTTGAACTTGGGTGGAGGAATAAAGAGTTTTTTTTAAAAAAATCATTATTATTAACAATTGAAAATTTGGACATTTCTTATTGAAAATTTCTTATGTGTTTTAATAAGGAAAAATTAACATTTTACTTTAATTGAAAACTTTAATACTCATAACACTTTAATTGAAACCTCTCTTATATCTCATTATTTGCAAGTAAAATTTTAAGTTATTACATAATAACTATTTATATCAAATGTTATAGTTACTATATATAAAAGTTGAAATGTATGCATTTTAAACATCATATACGAGAAAATGAAAATAGGTTAAATATTAAAGATATTTGACATAAACATAAAACGGAATCTTTGGATTTTTAAAAAAATTAAAATTGTGTTGAAGGAATGTATTATAAAACCTCCTAGCTTCTCGAATAATTACAGATTATCTCAAACGATTTGTAAAAAGCACAACAAGCTAATTTTGTTCAGTTATTAATAATTTTTGAAAAATGATAAAAAATGTAATATTGAGATTATTTCTGTAATTAAAAAAGTTAATATTGTGAATGGCAACTAAAACATATGTTTGTAGATAGAAAGAGGAGTACGTTATCTCGGCAATGAATATGTACCTTCAATAACTGTTAAGAGCAAGTATTTAAAACCCGAGTAATCAATTTTTGAATAACGCGACTCCTGAAAAAAATATTTTTTCAATATCAATCTCATAAAAATTCTTTTATTTTTCTTTCCTATGTTTTGGGTATTCAGATTTAGTTTGATAAATAAATTTTTTGGCCTCACTTTTTTTTATTTCAGAGATCATGCCAATTCTGATGTAAAAAGTTCTGTATAAAATTTTTCCTATTTTCTCCTATTATGGAATTTCCCTATTTCCTCTCTAATAGAAATTCCCGATTACTATTTACTTACTTCTCCGGAAATTTATTTATAGGATATTTAACGTCGTTTAATCACAGAACTTTTGAGATGGAATAAAGAAAATGAGCACAATTTTAGAAATCTAATTTTTTAATATAGTGCATTCAAGAAGCAAAAAAGCACTTATATTGAACAATTGTAATTTTTGATACATTGAACATTTTTATATCAGAGTGATATTTATTGTGTAAAATGCAGTATATGAAGAAGAATTAAACAGCTCCAATTACTTACAATCCACAATGAATATATATATTCAGTGAGTTGCAAATCCATGAAAATATTGTAATTAACATTTTCTAGGTTTGAAGTAATTCTGGAAATTTATCCATAATGAAAATTTATCCATAATAAATAAATCAGCAAGCCTGAGAAAAACTTTCGGTAGAAATACTCAACTTAATAGCTCTATTGCATGGGAACGAGATGAATTCCATAAAATCGAAAGAGTGTACAAGACAGAAAACATAGATTTATAATGAGTCTAAAAAGTAAGTACATTTCTTCTTTCAAATCAGGGGGCATAAGTTCGATATACTTTGAGATTTGATTACTTTGAACCAAATTGGATTCAAATATAGTAATTGTTCGAAGTGTATTAAAGCACAACATTATTTATTTAATGAAATGTTAAATATTATAAATTCCATCCCTTGTATTTGAGAATTTTATATAAGAATATTTAAAAGAAAATATTTTAGACATTCGAAAATGCATTTATTTATTAGGATTAATTATAACAAACATACCTAGATCAATTTTTTTTACTATGAAATAATAAGAACAGATTCCAGGTTAACATAAATATGAAAAAGAATCGCGATTTCATTTAATCTTCTATTTACTTTAAAGGAAAAAACTCCTTTCCTAAACACCTTCCCTTTGCGTAAGGTTTCACGTTTCTAACACTTTCAAATGCTTATTTTTAAAAAACAAAACAAAATGCATTTCCTCAAAAAAATGTATCTATTATACTAATATAAACTTTTCGATATTACGTTTCTCGTTTTTGTGATTCTTATTTAATTATATTGCACTATTCAAAATGAACTTAAAACACCATTTACACTTCATTTTCAGAACATGACCGCTATTTATTAGTTTAGTCAAATTAGTTTTGTGTGGCGTTTTATTTATACAAGTAATCTTAAGTATTTCTGATAGCAATAGTATTTATATGCAAAAATTACAGATATAAATTTCACAAATTCATTCATTAAATGCAAAGCTTTAAGAAATTAATTCGATAATTTAAATAAAACCCTAAAGGAATAATAAAACGCAATTATTAATAAAATATAGTAAAAATATGCGGACTATCATATGTTATAAAGTCGTAACAGCCGGTCATAATTTATATATGAATGAAACTTTTAGTGTTGTCACAAGAATAGCAAGGACCCCTAGCTTACCGAGCTTAATCTGCCTATGCCCGTGGTCAAACGGCGATGACAACAGTTTAATCGGTAACCCAATCTCCATATTTATGCATTACAACAAGGGGCTTGCATGTAGAGCTCATTAAGAACTAGCAAATGGCAAAAAGTTCTTAACTCTTAAAAGTCTCTTCACTCTTAGGTCACGATACTCTAACCGACCTTATTGCGCAATAAATATATATCAAATCTTCTTCTCCTAAAAAATTTCAAAAGAAATTGTGCATGCAATAATAATACTAAAAAAACGAGTTGAACTCCAATTTGTAAGAGCTTAGGATGAAAAGAATTTGTAAGTTTTCATACGGATCAAGGAAGTATAAAATAGTTAATTACAACTAGGATTTAAATAAAGAAAATGGAAGCCATATTTTTGTTTTCGAAAAATAAAGTAATCCACATAACATATAAAGTTTGTATGTAAACAGCATTATCATTAAGTCACTTAAAAATACCTCGTGAATTATTTTTTAAACTAATGTGATGCTTCTATATTAAAATTGTTTTTGGTGATTAAATGATAGCATTCTTTTATATTTTTATGCAATGAAAGACAAATAATTCCATGTGAAACTAATTTGGTATACCCTAAAAGTTTCTTTTAAACAAGTTCATTTACAACAATTAAAGTTTAACTTAACTTTTAATTTTTAAAAATCAAATATTGCATCCACAAATTAAAAGATCTTTGCAACTTGCTTTGTATAAAAGTATATAATATTTTTTTTGTATATAATATTTTTTAATGAAATACATTCAAATATTCTTATAAATATAAATAGAAATGTCAATATCTTATAGTAATTTGATGGAAATAAATGCACAGTCACTTTTGCCATTGACATAATATCATTCAGAGCTAACCAGAAAGAAAGAATGAATATGTTAATAATTTTCAAAAGAGTTATCTTTACTTCTAATGCAAATAACATCTAAATAATGAGTTTAGAACAATTTCTTTAACATTAAGAGAAAGTAAAGTGCAGAATGCCACTTGAAAGTTTTGGTAGGAAGGGTTTAGCTACAGATATAATTGCACGAGATCATTGAACGGAATGTAAAAAATTACTTTTCGAAAGTGTTATAACGTTAGTGTTGCTGATATTTGAAATTAATAGCTGATTTTAAGAATCAACGTTGATGTGCTTCCGATGCATAACAAACAATACGCCCTTCTCTTTTTTAAAATGAGTTCTCGATTTTCAATGCATCACGCATGTTTCTTCACGTCGAATGCATATGAAATAGATGTCACTAGAAATTCCACCTTATTTTTCAGAAACATACTATACTTACTTTTAAAGTAAAACCCTTTTCTTTCTTATGTTTCGTATACACTGAAACTTTACTTTTCTAAAATACTTTTCTAAAACGGGTAATCGAAACTGTGGAGTTCGAAGTCCTATGAACTCATGTAGTTCTGTATTAAATTCCACAGTATTAATTGATGCTAATCATTTTTATATTTCGAATAAAGAAATTTGATCACATACGGAAAACCACAACAAAAACTAAACAATCATACGTAATAATCTAAGTAGCAAATATATTTTGGGAATTAAACCCATTACTCTAAATCCAAAATATCAAAGTAAAAATCAATACTTGAAAGATGTTTCAAAATCCTTTTTTTTGTTTATTAATCCATAAAGTGACTTTTCTTGTTTTTACCATAAAACTCCAATCTAATGAATCTGAATCTTATGGTGAAAGAATATTCATAATATTCTCAATGTTTGCCCAATTTAAGCTAGAGATGATGTTGAACTTCGCAAAATGAATGTAAACAACAGGCACATTACTTGAATGAAGCATCTTAACCTTAAGTTTCTTTAGACCGTTTTAAGTACCATTACAGCCAAAACTATTTTGGGACACTAGTCTTGAAATGGCAAGATGTGCCTCGACAAGGAAAAGAACACAAAAAATCACATTTAAGGCCATTGTGAAAAAAAGGTATTTCATGGTATAAAGAAAACCAGCTTCGAGGTAAGAAGTAAAAATCCTAAATCTGAAAAGAGGTTTTTTTTTTTTTTTAATTTCAGTGTTTGAATCTTTTTTTTCCTGTGGCAATGGGTTTTATTAAAATAGGGAACCCTCAAGCTTTTCTTGTTTTATAGAAAAAGGTCTTACTTTGCCGTAGGTGATAAGGAAAATGAAACAGTTATTTGATCAGAATATGTACGAGGAAATTTTCTATTTTTTTCACCCTCCTCCGCAGACACGTTTGTAACATACTAATATTTCAGAATTCCAGGAGAATAAACTTCATGTTGGCGTTGTTTTACTTGGAAGTAAACATTTGTTTTTATTCTTCCGGTGTAGAAGGAAAATGAAGTGTCTCTTTAGATTATTTTAATTTACTTTTATCCTAAGTATTATTAAGTGAAAATTATTAAAAATTTCATATTAGATGCAAACCATTTAATTTTTTAAACCCCTGCTCATAATTTATTCTTTGAAATGAAATTATAATAATTTCAAGACTAGAAATGACATTTAAAAATTACTAGAGCATACTGTTCCTCTTCTAACTGACTGGAGTAGGATCCACTCATGGAAGGTCATAAATATATTCAGGAGGGCTTGCTACGATCATTCCCTGCCATTGAAATAGAGTCCAGATTAAAATAAGTTTTTACTGTCCGCGTGCTAGGACAAAAATAAAAGTTAAAAATGTGATTAAAGTAAAACATGAAGTGCCCAGAATATTACTAAAATACACAATTTGGCTAAGCAGAAACAATAAGACTAAAAGTTCATTTATACTCTAATCAAGAAGTAGATCCTTGAATTCATATTTCAAATAATGTTGCAATAAATATGTTCTCTAAATATATCCATGCATAGGCTAAATCAGACAATATTAATATTATTGTTATTAATTAATTATTAATATTATTAATAACATAAATAATGCAGTTGAAAATATGAGTGAATGAATTATTTTCTATTATTCGTTAAAATGCTTTGGACAAAGGAAAAAATAAATGGGGGAAAAAGCAAAGATTAAATACTTACTCTTGTAAATTATTTATTGGCATTATTCAAGCAATTTAATGCTATTTACTCTAATTGCGTCGGAGTCAAATTGTTAAAAAGGCAAAAATCGGTTGATTTGACTTTTAAGCAAGGAGAAAGCATAAAAAATTAATAAGATAAATAAAGAATTACCAAATTTAAATTTATAAGAGAAAATATTTTTAAAAAATGAAATCTATTGTCACAAATTTCAAGTTATCATGTAAGAACATAAAATTTTTTAACGATTATTTGCCTTATCTAATTTAAGTTTTTAATCAGTTTATACCAATCTGAAAGGATTATGAAATTTTTTTTTCTCTCTCTCTTTCTAATGATAAAATTTTTTAACTTTCATTTTCAATTTTTCTAGCAGGTAAACAAAGTGTTAGAACTCGACAAATTTTAAGATTAAAAAAAACCCAGAAATTTCAACGATAGGTTCACTATTACTGAAAGCTAATATATCTGTGGTAAAATGCATATTGATATTAAAACAATATTCTAATATTTGCAGTATTTTGAGAAACATAATTAGTAAGAATGTGCCTATATTATCATTAAAGAATAAATATAAGTTGCGTTTTACAAAATTGAGATTGTAAAAACTGAAAGAGAATTAAAAAAAAGCGATAATCTTCTGAGCTCGAGATTAATTATTTAAAAGTAAGAAATCGAAAGCAAACTGGAAACTGTGGTTTCTATGAAAACTGACGGCATTTCATAGAAACTAAAACAAGAAAGAAATTGATAATAAATTTAACTAAATATCTCAAACAATACTGGCAAAACAAACCTCAAATATCATGGTTCAGGTGACTAGCTATCTACCAATGAACAAAAACAAAACAAAATTTGAAAGTTATAAAGTGTAGTTTAACCGTGTTTCCTATGAAAGGATTTTTAGACAATATAGTTCTGAGCACTTCCAAAAACAATAATCATATTCTAGAGGTGCATTCTTATATATACATACTATGCACTAATTGAAGAAAAATTTCTGAAATAAAGCTTCTTTTTCAACAGAATTTTTAATTAAAGTAAATAATACTTATTAAATTATACCTAATTCTCTTGTAATTATTCAAATTTCAAACAGTAAGCTGTTCTTTATGGCATTCCGTTCTAAAATCCTGAATTAACCTGTTTATTACTGTTTCTGTTTCAGCATCTTTTTCTTTCTTACGTTTTTTAAAAGGATTTTTAAATAAATTCTAGACTCAACTCCTTTATTAACAAAATGAAAAAAAAAATTATTAAATGCTTAAAAAACAGAAAATACAAAAATGAGAAAAAATTTCAAGTTATTTCACATGAGATCTTGTCTTTTTATGGTTGTTATATTTATGGTTTAACTAATTGATTCGTGAAAATATGAGTAATAATCATTAAAGTTTACAAGTACTTTTTATTGCCATCCTTCAATAAATTTTATGCACAGAATGGGGAAAGTAAACCTATAAAACAAAAGTTCACGGGCATAACACTCAATATCATATCAAAAGAAAATATTATATTATATAAGTTCAATACTCCAATCAATATTAGATTATATGAAATCAAACCATTGGATTAATTTAAATGGATAAAAGAGCAAAAAAAGTTTAAACTATGCTTAAATACACAAATTTAGCATATCTATAAAATAGGGCTTTATCTTTAGTTAATGAAATTGCAAATAATAACAAGCTCTAGTCGTATAATTTTCTTTTTCTTTCTCTTTTTCAAAGAATATAAATGGGGATAAATAAGATTTCTTTGCTGAAAGCATCAATAAACTACAAGAAAATTGGAATGTTCTTTTCAAATGTATCTTTTGATTAATCTAAGGAACGAAGAAAAGGCATCAGAATAGTGATCGACTCCTGCTCAGGATCCAATTTTGCTCTGATTTCTTTTATTTTGTTCGGAAAAAGCTCGAGATTAGGAAATACTTCTATAGTAACTATCGTGATAAAAAGAACTAATAACTGGAACTAATAAAGACTTTTTAAAAACAAATATAGGGAAAAATAAAGAATAACATTCACTTATGCAATAAATTATGCACAAAGAAGGAATTTCATTTAAACTTGGAAGAAGTATAGCAGAAGTATATTATATGAAAGCGAATAATATAATTCAACTGACTGCATTCCAGCAATTACCTCATTTATTTGTTCCGAGATAAATATGCTTACAAAATTGTTATCCCACAAATATTCCAAATCTGTTCCGATTAGCAGGTTTGAGCCAAAAAGACTACGAATACATGGTAAGCTACAGATATCAATAAATTGTTAAAGTATATTTATTAAATTAAAATATTTCTGCCATGATTGATGGCTGTGATGCGGACAACTATCGATACGACGCTGACTTATTTGCTCTCATCTAATTATAGTAGAGAAGAAAATATCTAGTTAAATAGTTTGTACAAATCCAAGGCGATTCATGTACTGAGTAACATGTTAAAACAAGAAAATATAAACTAAACATAAGCCTGTTCTACTCGCATCAAATTCTACATTGACTGATAACTTTTGTTATCCAGCAAATGTGATTGACAAGATAATGAACGTGTTAAAAGATATTAATGTATTCGAATACCTCTTAGAATGATTTCTGCTGAAAATCTTTCCATTCAAGTTAAGTAAATCAAAATCGAATCAACGTTAAGATATTAATTTTACTTTGATGTTTTTCTTATGCTTAGAAAGGAAATTACAGAATACATTTGTGTTTAAGCACTTGACTAATTCTAACGACTGCTACCGATTCTCTCAGACTCACTAATAAAGGCATTATCGCCTTTACCTGCATAAATTTTGAGACATTGAGTAAGGCCAAGGATACAAAGCATTTGTAAATTATAATTGCCAAGTATAAATCTTAGGAATTTTTTACGGAGTATGGAACTAGCATTTTTACTGAAACCATCGCGATATGTATTTTGGAAGCTTATTTCAGACAGAATTACAACAAAATGTGCTACAAAACTACAATAGCAGTCATAAAATAATACACAAAAGCTCATCAATTAAGATAAACAGTCATTTATAATGCTAAAAATTGTTTTTCGAAAGGGACTGAAGGGACTGAAATGTTGCGATTCGTCAGAATCAAGATTTCGAATTATTTGACAATTGAAATACTTCCTATACGAAAAAAATAAAAGTTGCAGTTTATATAGCAGCGACTGTCGTCATTAGCTACAAAAACACACAAAGGATACATTTCCCTTACGGTAGTAAAATGAATAAATGACTTTAGTACTATGTAAACGCGTATATTAATTATAAGAAAAAAATTTGGAGAAAGTAAGGACAAATATTTCTCCTCTAATGGATTAAAACATAAATTTTGATCTCAGAACTTTAATAAATATAAAACCATGTTTACATATTTCTACATTTCTTTCAGTTTAAGGAAAATGGAGTACATTTTTCACAAAATACGAAAC
The DNA here is from genome assembly GCA_026289955.1 of Argiope argentata. NCBI lineage: Eukaryota > Metazoa > Arthropoda > Arachnida > Araneae > Araneidae > Argiope > Argiope argentata. The sequence goes on from JAOUZG010033074.1 coordinate 3,010,241, forward strand.
CAGCTCTTAAAATTGCTATCTATAATACAAAATACATTATATGAATTGAGAATTATAAGAGTTCCACTTTTGCATATTAGATTATATTCCGTTCTTGGACTCCGTGTTTCTATTTTAAAATGTTCCATGTGTTCGAAGGCATTTCCCAAAACACACGTTTCGAATGATAATGATGGCCTCTTAATAGATTTTCTTTGAGCAGACGGAGAACAAACTGTATTCTTCGTCGGGAGCAAACTGCATACTTAACAAGTAAAAGCTGAATTCAAGCGGTAAAGATATATTCTTTCCGTTAGTATCGATTATTGAGATAATTTCTATGTCGTCTCTTCTTAATCAGTTAACAGATAATTTTATCCCCTTTTATGGTGGTTGGAGCTATAAACTTTCCAAGAATCGATTGATAAAATATTCTTCAATATTTAAATACTCCCAAGAATTTGCATTTTTCTATCTTTCATTTATGCAGTATACTTACTCACTTTCAAAAAGGAAGACGTTTTATTTAATCGCTGCATGTGTTATATATATATATATATATATATATATATATATATATATATATATATATATATATATATATATATTCAAATTGATTGAAAGAAGTAAGTTTTAAATATTGATAGAAAAAAGAAGCGGTGTTATTTATAATTCAAGAAAGGTTTTAGGAAAGTAAAGTATGTATCAGTGATTCTGTTTTTTGGATTTAGAAATTTCAAAGAAGGCTTGCAGTGAAGACAGCATAAATATCAATATTTCAGTTTCATAAAATTCAACACATCTTAATGTATAAATTTCAATAAAGATTCAATAAATCAATAAGGCTTGAGCTTCAATATTTGAAAAGTTGAACAACTTCTTCATGTGGAGGCGTTTTATATGGAAACATTATGCTAAATTTGTTAATAATGCATTCTGCAAACATGCGAAACAACAATCACAACTGAATGACACATTGTCTTATTTGGATCCTGGGGAGGTCATCTGTGTCGAAGTCAAAGCAATACATTTATAACCCAGAAAGCAAAATGTAGGAATGATGACTCCAAAAAAATGAAACGAATGAAAATAAAAATAAGTCTACTGATCATATAAGAATAAAAAAAACTGTTCATGAATCTCCGTAAATGGAATATCTAATTATTAAGGTAAACTAATTTTTTTAAATTTTGCGTAAGAAAGGTTAGTTTCATTACAATTTTGAAGCTGTATCCTAAACATTTCGGATTTTTTAGATTGTTCCTCATTATTATAGGAACATGTTATTTAAAAATAGAAATCTCAAGTGGATTCTTATTCTATTAAATATTGATTCATTTTATTGTTTAAAAAATGTTAAAGCTTATTTTTTAATTAAAGAAGATATTTTAAATTTTGACTAAATTATCATAATATATTAATTGCTTTTATAGAATTAACTTAAAATAGTTGAAAAATAATGTAGTAAAATTTTAAAATAAAGTTTATGTATATAAAGTTTTTTAAACAAAAAAATTTGAATTTTAACTTTAAATCTTTGATTCTCTATATTTCCTATTAGGACGAAAATATGCCCCATTGGGTTTGGAGGTATGTCTTTTATAATTTTTGAACAATATTTTTAATTTATTATCAACATTATTTATGGAAAAAACAGGAGAAAATCATATTTATTACTCAATTCTGAATTCATTGGGGAAGTTGATTAATCAACCTTTTATTCAGATATCTTTTAAGAATAATATACGATTCTTTATTTCTGGGTTAGTGGTGTCTTGTATCAATACTTTGATTTATATTTTTATTTTCGTCTATTATTTTCAATACATTTGGTATACTTCACTCACACTCTCTCACACACACACACACACACACACTTCCATAAATTAAGGATATTTCAAAGTCAAGCAAAAATCGACTCTAAAATACATATATATCTTTCGTAAAAGTGATACTTGTGGGATGTTTTCTGACGAGGTAAAAGTGATACTTGTGGGATGTTTTCTGACGAGGCAATCTGATTCTCTACGGACCTTCATATGGAGAGCGCCAGGTACCCTTTACCACCAAGAGAGCATCATTGAACTACACCGTTACGGTGGTACTTGATTGCTTGCTTTGGGAGGAATTATTCTATGGTTCATAACTGACATGCATATTCAAATTGGAACCCTGACAGGCAAAATCTATCCGGACGTCATTCTAGAACAGAATGTAAGTTTGTGTCGGTTCGCCATGGGTGTAGAATTCATGTTTATGGAACGAGAATATGAATCGTATAGACTGGCCAGATTCTCACTGGACTTGAATTCAGTAAAGCACATGTGGTGCATGCTTGTCCGACGATTTTCAGCCTGTCAACCACCTCCTACATGCCTACCTGAACTACAGACAGCATTGCTTGATGAGTGGTGTAATATTCCCCAAGAGCAGATCGAAAATTTGATTCTGAGAATGTCAAGGCGTTATACGGACTGTTTTGCATCGTCTGGGAGACAAACTATGGATTGGCTATAATACCAACCATGTAATAAATATTTTTATAAATAGATGTTTGTGATTTACTCCAGAGAGCAAATTAAAAATTCCTTAGAAGCCATATTCTAGCTCTTTCACGTGTGTTATAATATAATAATAATGTCACTGCTTCCTTTTGTATGGATTGCTGCACTGTGCACCATTACCTGCAAAATAAAAATAGGAGCTGCACATCTGCTTCTTTGTCGTATAATTTAGAGGATAAGTTTGTATTTTCCTATAAAATTAAGCATAGTAATATTTAGTCTTGGAGGTTGATCTATTTTGTACGGAAGTGAAATTTTCATATGTGTAACAACAATTTTTAAATTTATGTGCTTAATCGATTACAGTTTGCATTGATATATCCTAGACAGCTTGGGGTTTTTTTTCTTATTCTGTCTGCGTTCTTTTCGAGTTTAAATATGAGCAAAAAATTAAGTTTAGTATCACCTAAATTCAATATTTTAATTCCCTGTTAGCATATTTAGAAGGCCACAAAAAGAGCATATTCTTCACATGTTATAGTATTTTCAAGATTTAAAAAAATGAATTTTGGACATTGCCTCTAAATTTCTCTTAAAGGAGAAATTTTATCAGGTGTCTTTCTGATGGAATGGCTTATTATGGAAAAAAATTGGTAGGAGTAGGAGAAAGAATTGTAGGAGATTTTTTTTAATAATTTTTTTAAAATTGAATACGTAGTCCAAGATTTTAAGTCCATTTTAGGGATGGTATTATCGAGTTATAATGGTTCGAACGATGAATTAATATAATTTGAAAAAAAATCATAGAAAATATAGAATATAAAAAAATTTCTTTTCAGATGAATAACATATAATCTTTACCAACAAAGGCAAGAGATTTCACTACTCTCGTTCGTATCGTCGTTTTTCATAAGCAATTTATCAACGTTTCGAAGCAGGCAGTCAAGAGGAGAAGAACAGAATACTGAAATTGTATCTTTCGCGTAAATAGCTGCGAAGGTCTGTAGCAAAAGAGGCTCGGTGTGCTTTGCATAGTCCCGTGCTAGATATTTTAGTAATCCTAACCATCTGAAGCAAAAGTATTAATATATGAAAAATTATGAGAAATTTTAAAATAAATTGATTTTTTCAATAATTTAAGTTTCAGCTTAGCAGAGAATTCGTTTTTCTTTTAAAAAAACTTTTGCTTAATGTTAAGATGTAATAGTATCAAAAATTCATAAAATAAGAAATTTTTTAAAAAATGCCGCTTGTAACGATTTTTTAGAATTATACTCCTTTGAGTTAAAATAAAAAAAAGTTCTTTTGGGAAACTAGTAAATAAAGATAGATTTTTTCATAATAGTTTAATCTGTAACAATTTTTTGACTATTACATACTGAATTGGCTTCTATTTAATTTTATTGTTTTCGCATTATTCAGTATTTATTGCGTATGAAATAATATTAAGAAAATGGGTATTGCAAAAGTATAATACGAACAGGTTCGTTTCGAAGCTTAAAATTTATTATTATTTCTCTTTGAAGTTTTAAGCAAATACCAATCGATTTATCAACTGCATTTTAAACACATCTGAAGAAATCAATTTTCATTTGAAATTATTCTTCAATCAATTAATTGAACAGAACAAATATTTTGACAAAATATAATTAAAAGAATTTAACGTTTCATTTTTCAATTTACAGAGAAAAAAAATATTGTTTGCTTTCTTGAATAATATTTGTAACATTTGCTACACTTTTAAATATTTCAAGAGTAGTTATTCATTGGAGTAATCTGATATACTTTTGTGATGTAGTCTGTGATGTTACAGCTCCTAATTACAGTATATTCTAAAAGGAGAGCAGACGAAAGAATAGCTAAATTAATAAATGTTTCGGGTCAATATGATTCAATTAGAAAATGCACACAAATAAAATCTTAATTTTACGCAGCAGAATTATATAGAAAATTATTCGGCATAGAAAACATATTACAAAAACATAATGTAAAATCTGCACAACAACCTATCTTAGGTCTTAGATACGTTATAGATATTAGTTTATTTCATTGACTGACCACTATTAAAATCATTACAAACACTTTTCATAGCAGAATATTAATTGAATCTTCCCGACAATTCTCATCTCAAAAAAGTAAAAATCACTATTCAAACTGTGTTAATACTTAATGATTAAGGAGATTTCGTGATCAGTAATTGAGTGACATTTCTGTTTTATGTATTTTATACTGACACGAACGAAAGTCTTTGAAAATAATTTAGTCTTTTCTAAGAGCGAAATAAACACAAATCAAACAATTTTGACTTCAACATAAAGTTTGTAATAAAGTGTATACAAAAGAACTACAGAATGCGTAGCTTCTGCAATTTTGTATATCTGAACGTTTTTACACAACGAATTACTTGAATGATTTGATGAATTACTAGAATGATAAGCTTTTTAGACTCATCTGCAATTCAATTTTTTGCAGAGCAGATTTAATAAATTTTCAGGATAAAAAACCCTGAGACTTCTTTTCACCTTCCGGTTTTATGATCTTTCTTCTAATTCAACTTTCGGGAATCATCAGGCATATTTGATCCTTTTTTCTTTTCTTTTTTTGAGAGAGCAGCGTTACTGGACAATTGTATCGTGATATCCTGAAAAACGTTGCTGTTCAAAAAATTCTCATTAGTTTTTCCTGTTCCAAAGGATAGAATTATATCACATTTTTACTTAAATATTGCAACGTTTTTGAATATGATGATTCCTGGAAGTAAGACTGGAAAGAAACTTATTGCATGTCTACGAAGATCTCCAGATTTGACTTCATTAGACCTTTTCACTTGTATATTTATTGAATCCATTATTTATACATGAAAAATTGGAGTCATGTATGTGTTAACAATTATATTACTCATGCATATTAATTAATATCTCCTGATATGATACGATATGCTGGAAATAATTAGATTATTGTTTATAGGCCTTTGTCGTTCTATGAAAGATTCATACCTGAGAAGTTGTTTGCACATACTAAATTGTAAATGTTGTTGTAGGTGATAAAATGCAATGATTTTTGGAAATTTTTAGATAGAACAACATGTAGTCTTCAATTCGATTTAAAACTCTTTTTTAGTAAATTCGTGACTCTTCAGAAAATTTTAATCGAATTTTAATTTAAGTTAAAAAAATTTCTTGTTGCACCATATTTTACAAGCATTGATTTATGAATTATATTTTCTTCCCATTTCGTTGTTCTCACAGTAGGGCAGTTTAATTCAAAGTAAATTCTATCTATGTATTACATCTGGAGATAGTCACATTACTTATTAAAATTGATTCAAATATTTCTAATAAGTATTCTACAATTATTATTATTCTTTGAAAGTGTGGACTTATAAAAAAGATGTAGATTTAAATTATAAGTTTTTTAGCGCTAAAATTTGGTAAAATACAATAACTAACTGTATAAAATGCTATTGTTTCATTTTTTTAATTTTTCGTTTACAAATTAAACCCAGAAAGTAGTTTTATCTCAACATTTGAAAGAAGTGCATAATTCGATTTTGTATTCAAAAATATAATAATTTGTTTTAATTATGTTAAAATAAATAATTTCTCTTTTTATTTAAATAGTGCATAACGAATCTTTCCCTGAAAGCTTCTATCTTCTATGATTATAAAATAAAGCTTTGATGTTCCGACCAATTTCATAGCAGCTGAAGTAAAATTCTGCAATCGTTACTTAAATCGAGCCACTTTAAACTAGGCCCGAGAGCGATAAGTCTAAAAATGCAATCATGCAAATCAGTGGAGATAAGGTATAAATAAAACATAAAGGGTTAGTCCCGGCGATAATGGATTGAAGATTTCTTCTCCAATGGATTTGCTAAACAAGAAAAAAGAGAGCCCCCGGAAAAAAAATCTTGAAAGAACAGAAGTGTGATGTTTTCTATTTGTATGTGTCTTGACTGATGGTGTTGAACTAGTTACACTGAGCTCATTACTTAGCCCATTTAACCTAATGTTCGTACAATCAACGAGAATACGCAATTCTTTCTTTTTTCTAACTTAACCTCCTGCTTTGTCGGCAAATTCGGTACATTAAGAGATCGGATGCTACATTTTTCATTCTATCTCTAACAGATTTGTTTTCGAAATAATTGGGACAGTAATGTGCGGCTTCAGCATATGCATACGACTATCTTCATAGGCAAAAAGACTCGAGATGGGAATAAAGAGAAGGTAATTTGTGAATTATTAATGATCTCTATTGCATATAAATGTGGACGTCAATTTATTATCTTTTGTGTTCAAGATAATAATTAACTAACTATGAATTTATAAAGATGATGCCTATTTGAAAGACAAACCCTAAGAATATTAAAAGCTTCATTTCTTAGTTCTGACCTTTTCAGACATTAGTAAGTGAAAAAAATTGCATAATAACTATTTTGCCTTTCTATTACCAATTTTTTAAAATTAAATATTAAATAAAATGAGAAATCTGATTATAAAAAGGATTTAAATATTACTTTCACGAGAAGTTTTTTTTATTATGCAACCAATATCTAAGGATTTAGAATGTGTCCTAGATATAAAATGTAAAGTATGAAAAAAATAGGACAGGATAATCGTGACTTAATAATAACAAACAAAACAAACGGTTTTATTTATTTTAAATAAAGTGGATACAGGGGATTTTTTTTCCGCAGAGATCAAGAAACAAAAAGAAAATCAAATACCTAAAGAAGAGAGGATAGAAAGAGTAAAACTTTAAAGCGTAAAAACTTTAATCGTAAAGTGAAATTTTTTAGGAAATTTGATGTTCTTATGATATTTTTCAGGAATTTAGCATTTCATGTTATACGAAAGTATTTGCAAGTCAAAGATAATTTTATTTTTATTTTCAGTGTTTAAAAAAGAAGGCAAAAAAGTGCGTTTTTTGGATTTGCATGAAAACCAGTATTTTACAAACAATAGATTATCATATTTGCATTTTGAAATTAGACAAAATCTCGTTGCTTACCAATAGCTAGGTGCCTCATCTCACAGACAATAAAATGCTGTTATCTACCTCTAAAATTATGCAGCGTCCAATAGAAAAACCTTTCATTCAATGATTGTGAGCATTCGTTATCAAAATTAAATAATATATAAATATAAATATAAAGGATAAATATAAAGGTTGATATAAAGGAGAAAAATGAAAAAGTTTTCAGTATTCGCATCTCTTTTTTTGATTGTAAAGACAAAAATGTTTTCCATACCCTGATTCAGATACGCTCTACTTACAAATATAACATTGGTGGTGAACAAACAATTAAAAAATGACTTAGCATTTCAGACAGGAAATATGATAATTTTGCAGCAGTTGAAGAACAAAGCAAGCACTCATCACAAATAATTAAAATGTTACCTCCAATGAAATAGTGGCGAGATTTAAGAAGTGGAATTGGATCTCTTTCCTGAAACTTGAGTTCGGTAGTCACATTGATTTTTTTGGTACTCAAAAGTTGAGAAAAACTTCAATTTGACCTTATTTAAATGTAACAGTTATTGGCAAAAAAATAGAAAACGATTCAGCTTTAAAATTGATACTTTTCGGCCACAAGAAATGGTTCATCTGTATCAGTACTAAGCAAAAACGATCATGAATATAATCGAAGTGTCCGTGGTGAGTTATCCTAAATAACTGATATCGAATACTAGAAAGCTATGTTTCATTGCCAGTGGAATAAGAATTTGTTTAACCAAAAGTTCAAGAATTACATTAATTTATTAAATTTAGTTTATTAATTTAAATTAAATTAATATATAATTAAAAGGTACTGTATTAAAACAGTAGAATACGTAACCAGCCTAATAATTTGAAGCAAAGTATTGTTTAGCACAGTCCAGAATTGATTAATCGTAAATAGTAGGTTCTCCATAACAAAGCAGAATCTCAAATATTTGTAGCAGACTGATTAATGGAATTTACCTGGAATTTTTGCCCCACCGTGTATATTGATCTGAATTAATATCATAGAATTAGAATCTACACTGGTGGACAAAATTAAGAGATATAAGGCATCTTCCCAAATATCTCGTGAAATACTGGATAAAAATAAATGAAATTTGGTATGCATATAACTTATAGTATGACAATAAGGTGTGAAAAGCAAAATTTAATGCACCATTCATTGGCAAGAGTTATTGCCAACAGTCTAAAGTGGGCTGAACTTCATGATGCAAGATGCAATGAAAAGGAGGCTTGCATGGTATGTTGTCGCCTCTAGTATGATGTGTGGTCACCTCTGACAGATAAAGAGCATGTACAACGAGTATGCATGCTGTTAATAAAAGAGTTAAGGAGTTCACGTGGAAGACCCTCAGACTCTTCCACAAGAGCAGTTTTTAACTCCAAATTGCTTCTGGGTGGGAGTTAGCTTATCGCAAAAGCCCTTTCAAGAACATCCCAAGCATGTTCAATGGGATTAAGGTCAGATTTGACTGGCCATTCCATTCGATCTATACCTTCACTTTCCAGATACAACTCAACCAGTACAGCCCAATGTGATCGGACATTGGCGTACACAAAAACGCTTTCAGGGCCAACAGCACTCCTAAAAAGGCGCACAAAGGGCTGTAGGATCTCCTGTCGGTATCTATGGGTATTCATGAAACCAGTGTCAAAACATGGAGTTGTGTGCAGGTATCTTGCGCGATCCCTGCTCAAACCATCAGTACTCCACCAGTATAATGGTCCATTTCCATGTTGTTAATGGGATGATATCAAGCTCCCAGGTTCCCTCAATATGAATATTCACCGAGAATCAGGCTGTAGACTGAATCTCGACTCATCCGTGAAAAGAACATTATCCCATTGAAGCTGTGTCCCGTGTTGGTGCTATCTGCACCATTGTACACGCTCTCTTTTGTGGGAAGGAGTGAGTGGGATGCAAATGGCGGGCTTTTTGGCATACAACCGTCTGTCACCAAACGTTCTGGAAACTGTCTTCCTTGCAACTAATGTTCCTGTGGCAGCAGCGATGTCCCTAGACATATGTGTCGCAGTAGACATCCTCTGACGTTTGGCTGTAAGTAACAAATACTGGTCTTCATTGAGCATTGTCTGCTCTCGAACGACCTTGTCCTGGTTTTCTGGACACTGTCCCACTGTTTTTAAACACACTCCACAAATTTGAAACAACGTTTGGTGTTGCATCCAATCCCCTAGCTACCTGAGCTTGGGACGGCCCTGCCTCAAGTCTACCCACAATTATCCACCTCATACCTTCGTCTAAACGATCATGTTCACTCATTTCACCAAAAAGTCTACAAAAAAATTAACAATATTACTCAAGAAACGCAATACCAAATGCAGCTGTGTTGTAGATTGGAATGAGTTGAGCAACTGGCTGCAGACTTTTATACCTCCTACTGGCTTAGCAACGCCCATAAAAATACTTAAACTTATCTCAGCGACAACAGCTCCATAGTGTCATTATATGGAAACCAACTGTTCAGAGTTTATGTGATATTTTAAGAGAAATGTGTGAAAATGCCTTCCATCTCTTAATTTTGTCCACCAGAGTATTTCGTTCTTTTTTGGAGTCCAGTAAAACGAAGAAGTGAAAATTTTCTAGAAGGCTGCAAATTTCATCCTGAATACTTTCCTTCACGAGTCCAAATATGTCACATGAAAAAAGGATAGTAAAATGTCCCAATATATCTAAAATTATTATTATCTGAGTCGGCAAATTGCCGTTGAATTTCCAAGCCATGCAAGCCAGAATGTTTTATCTTGAATGCCGTATTTAACATTATTCTGGATAACATATTTTGTAGAACTGATGAATCTAGTGGATCTACAATCGAGTCTTACGATTCTGCTTTTGGAAATAATTAAAGAATTAAAGAAACTAAGCGAATTACAAAGATATTTGACACATGAAGACAAATATAACTTTCATTGCATTGAAATATACCATAGATGATATTGTGCCTCAAACCTAAAATTCTTCAAATTTATTATTAAAAGGGTCAAGTAAAAGTAAACTACTATTATTATGGGACAATATCTGAGAACTTAGAATGAACTACTTGCTTAAAGGTGCATGTTTATCGTCCACTAGGCATGGCGGTTGTCCGTGTTTTAGACTAAGACCACATTGAGATCGATTCCCTTTTTCTTCTAAAATGTAGCTATGATAAAATGGTATATATAATCCCAGATCTTACCTCTCCTTCCTTCACGCTTTGGGTCCTTCCTCTTTTATTGCTCCAATTCCTATTTTTTTCCATACCTCCACATTTTTCTTTCACACTGCCTACCATCTAATACAGTCCCTTCCTTTCGAATATGCAGCATGAGAAGAGGAGATTCCAAAAAATGGAATTTCTGCGGGCAAAAGGATAGTGTCTAGTCAACACGCTCACTAAGCCGAATCAGAAAAAAGTAATGGTAATAATAATAATAATAATAATATCTTCAGGAAAATATAAGAGAAAAGAAAAGTAAAAAAAAAAGGGAATAACTTCCACATCAATAGGTGAAGTTTCTTTTACACAGAGTTATACTCGTTCTACAGATGATCATGGTTATATATTTTTCCCAAGGGACAGTTTCACTTAATGTTTTCTTTCAGCATTTCTGCGTATCTCTTTTGCACATTTTATTTTTTTTATCAGCGACATTCTTTTCCTTATTTTTGCTTTCACAGCCTCATTCCAGCTAAAGCATTTTTTCCGCAACTGCAGCTGGTGTCTGTACTTTTTTACAGTATTATTTTTTAAATCCAGGCACAAATCTTCTGGAGAAAAAGTGATCCCGCGTTTTGATGTGACTTCTTTTTGTTATTCAGTTAAAGCGATCCTGGCTAAAGTTCAGAAATAACTGGGACAAATGACACGGATTTTCGAGATATTCTTACCGTAGAATGACATAATCAAGTTGTAGTTTTAGAAAACGAGAAAGTAATTAGAAAATAAGATATTTTCATGCGGCTTACGTTGCTTTGACTTGTAAATGCTTATAACTTTTTATGATTAAATTTACAAATCACATTACAAACCGTTTTTATTTAAAATGGTAACGTTATTATGATAATATAATTTTAAAAACTTAAACCATTCATTAAAATGGTTTATTGAAGAATAGCAGTTTTAGAAAAAGTAATTGCATTTTCCAGTTATTTCTTTTGATTAATAAACAAAGTAAATTTCATAACTTTCTTTCAAAACCATTCATGGCTACAAGGAATATGATATTTATTATTAAGATTATAAATAATTATTGCGATTGGAAAGTTATATTAGTGCATATTTTGTTTGATTTTCATATGATAGCAGTAAACATTCTTATATTAAGTATATGTTTGCCAATATATGAGAAAATTATTGTAAATATATCTACATATGCGTGAATTCAATCAAAAATATTTCTAGCTCAACAAGTAGTAGAGTATTTATTTAGCGTAAATAATGTTTATTTCAAGAAAATTCTCAAACTAAGGTTCATTTTTTTCTTATTTTTATTTTCTCAAAAACTTCTATAATTCAACAGACCTTGGAAAATTATTTTATATAAAGAATAAATAAAACAAATCTAAAGTTCAAAAAAGAAGATTTTAGGAATTCATAATATTTTTAGTGAACTGACAAAAACAAGGCCAACCCAATTGCATTCACTTTAATGACCACTAAATTGGAAATCAATAGTTTCTCTCTCATTTCATTTACACCATCGTTTGAATACAGTAGGTATTCAATGTCGTGGTAGGATTAAACTTTATTAACACAAAATAGAAATCTTTTCTTTATTGATTTATCATTACATACCACGGATTCCAAGTTTACAAGTATACACAGGCACTGATGCTTTATATACATATGAACGCGTTTGAAGATTTGATTTCAAAGAATATGCCTGGAAATTTTATGAGAAAAAAAGCTTCAAACCAACTTTTATATTGTCTCTATGCTAAATATGGTCAGTTAGATGTCGAAGGTTTTAGACAGGTTTTCACTATCTTGAGACTTTGTATGATCAAAGTCATTAATTAAGGTCTCAAGGATACAAGAATTGTAAAGTGTTCCCAAAATGAAGAAATAATTTGTAATTAATTTTTACTCATTAAATCCCAAACAATTCAGAATTTATTCGTTCAGAACTGCAAAGCATCAACCCTCATTTGATGGTAAGTTAATGCCTTTTTAATCTCCACTGGAGACGTGACTTGCAAAACGTGACACGCAGGAAAATGGCTGCTTTATGATTAACTCTCGCTTTCATTTTGTCAACGTTTGTTTCAAATGAATGAAATATCCTCTGCTTTATGAAGTCATTCTCAAGCGTATTGACTAGAAAGGCTTATAATTAAAACATGATTGAATTCTGATAATGAAGTGCAATTCAATTATAGTTGATGATATGTGAGTAGTTAATTAGAGAGAATAGTATACTAAAGACTTTAAATTAGCTATGTGATTGTATGCGAACTTTTCTCGAAATTAAGCTTAATGCGAAATTAAGCTCACTATTCAAAGTTAAAGAAAATCATGTTATGTTTACAACAAAGTTAGAGAATTTAAAGAATCGAATTTAAAGAATTTGATTTTCATTTCGGGATGAAAATTTTCCATTTACAATTTTTAATTTTATGTTATTGCATCTTCCCAAAAAGTGCGATATCCAAATTGCTTCAACGAACTAGATTATATAAATTTTAAAAAAACAATAGAATATAGCTAATCAATATTTCGAAGTTTTCAGGATCTATATTGTAAAATAGCTCAATCAGAATTAGTCTTTTTTCTCAGCGTGTAACAAATTTCTTTCCAAAATTCGTTGTAGCTCTTGAGATATAATTAATTGTTTTCTTAAAACTGAAAAGATCCAGCTCACTAAAGACACAACATTAAGTAAATATCGTTTTGTTAAAAATATGTCTTTTGTTACTGTGTTTTTCATTGGCATTTTAAAAAAAATAGTCAAATATGATTTAGATTGTGCTTTAATAAGAAAATTCATCTCCGAATTCCAACTAATATTTGTTTTACTTTGTGGGAAATTTCAGCATTTCATTTGTTATCAAATTATCATCGAATACACTTTAATAGGATAAACCGCCCTAAAAAAATTTCTGTCACACCTCCACCCCGAAATTTTGAATTTGGATGAAATAGATCTATAGTCAAATCAGACTTTACAGCATTGAAAAGAAACTGCTCCCCGAAAGGACTTTTTAAATCAATGAAATTACCAGGCTTCACTAAAAAAAGAAATTTTATTTTCAGATGGAAATAAAATGTTAATCACAGGAAATTAGTTAAGATCAAGTTTGATGTGTTTATTTTTCAAAGTGTTTTTTCTTCTAATTTAAAATAAAAGTAAAACAAAAAATTTCTTTTAAGTCATTTCCTACTTAAGTCAACAAGGAAAATGTTATTTTTGTTACTTTTTACTAAATAATTACAATTATTATAAATTTTTTATCAAACAATTATTGTTTTCGCAAGAACTGAACACGCATTTTCAAACTCCACGTGAAAAATACAGAAACCATTGCATTTTATCGATTGAGCTATCTCATTTTGATTTCAATTTTTAGTACAAACTGCTAAAACTCTATTTAAAGTATTAAACATTAGTTAAAATTAATGAATAAACTAATATTTGAGAAAACTGAATTAACACCAAGTGCCATCCGCTATAAGTTTAAGAACATGTATTTGAGTAGATAAATAAAAAGTATTTTATTAACGATTTGAAAATTTGAACTATATATACAGGGGTTGGACAAAAATATGGGAACACCTTGTGAAATGCTTGCTTAAAAGTAATAGTTGATTCTAGATGAGCCTGTAGATTGCGCTGCTGTATTTCCTCATTAACGCCATCTGCATAATGTCCTTAATACGTTGTAAGTGTCAATTGTTGTCAGACTAGTGTTCTGTGTTGTTGCTAGTGCATTATGCCTGACCTGAGTGAATTCGAACGTGGAAAAATTGTTGGAGCTCGAATGGTAGATGCTACCGTAACCAAGTTTGCCGAAGTGTTTGGTGTCTCAAGAAGCACGCTATCGAGGATTTATACTGCATACAGAAACAGCGGAAAAACATCCTCTGCTAAGTCACAACGTGGGCGAAAATGTGTGTTGAATGATCGTGACAGACGGGCATTGAAGATGATTGTGACGAAAAATAAGAAGACGACAGCTGCAAAAATCACTTCTGAAGTTAATGTCGGTCTTACAAACCCTGTCAGCGTTAAAACAATAAGAAGGGAATTCCATAAGCAGGGAATTGCAGGACGAGTAGCAATTCCAAAACCCCTCATCAGTAATGCAAATGCCTGTAACAGGAAAAGATGGTGTCGAATCCATAAAACCTGGACGATGGAGCAATGGAAGACGGTAATTTGGTCAGATGAATCTTGTTTCACGCTGTTCCCAACTTTTGGCCGAGTTTATGTCTGGCAAACGCCGTCACAAGCGTACGATTCAGACTGTCTGCTGCCAAGAGAAAAACATGGCGGTGGTTCTGTCATGATTTGGGCAGCCATATCGTGGTATTCCGTGAGCCCTATGATTACCTTGCAAGGTCGCATTACTGGTAAAGATTATGTGACCATTTTGGCCGATCAAGTCCATCCCATGGTACAGTATTTTTCCCCAATGGTAATGCCGTGTACCAAGGCGATAGAGCTCCTATTCACACCGCTCGCATCGTCCAAGACTGGTTTTGTGAGCATGAGGAGGATTTGTCACATCTCCCCTGGGCACCACAGTCACCAGATATCAATATTGTTGAGCCTTTGTGGTCTATTTTAGAGAGAAAGGTGTGTGATCACTATCCCCTCCATCATCTTTAACTGAACTTGCCACTGTTTTGCAGAAGAATGTAATAAGATTCCATTGAAAACCATACAGGACCTGCATTTATCGATACCTAGCAGAATTCAAGCAGTTTTAAATGCTAATGGTTGTCCTACATGGTATTAGGCATGATATTATGTTTTTTTAGGTGTTCCCATATTTTTGTCCCACCCCTGTATGTATAAATAACGAGAGTGAGAGAGAGAGAGAGCTAATAGTAAGGAATTGAGTGAAGAAACAAAAACTGTAATCCTCAAATAGATTGATCTAAAGAAATTTACGAAACTTCATGATTTAAACCACCATGAAGTTACAAACAAAACAGTCTTTGGAATTATCTTTCCGCCTCCAAAAAACCCCCCCTCAAAAATGGAACGAACTAGAAACGACTCTGGGACCGTTAAGGGGTTCAGTAAGAAATCCGAATTAGAGTAACATTTATTTACACTTCTCAAAAAATTCGAGGATCATAGGATTTTGGAGATAAACAACTGATGAGGAAATGTTTTCTTGACTATTTCATTATGTGTGTATATTGTAAGGTATGAGAAAAAAAGAAAGAACCACGAATAAGAAATAATTACATTTTATTGATGATATTTAGCTTTAAAACAAAAACTGCACCTTTCACGCATTTTTTTAAACAAAAAAAGGGATTTCTTCGATAGAAATGAGTTTTAATAAGAGGTCAATGAGAATATTAACGAGATTCAGGGGTATTCATTTTCACTCCTGTAAAAGACAGCTTTCCGGTTTCTATATTTTTCAACTGTCAAACTTTCTTTCCAAATGTGTTCACTTGGTTCATATGCTAGCCATTTCATTCGAGGAATTTCTTTTTCGCAAGGTATGTTGTTCTTCAGATGAGAACGATGCTGCGTGGAATATCATTTATGAGAATGTTCATTAATTCCCCTCAAATTCAGTAGTGGTATAAAGGACCACAGAAAGTCCGTATCGAGTCTTTAGTTCTCCTTTTTTGATACTATGCAGGTCGGTGCGACGTTGCTAAAAATATCTGTCCATATCACCGCTAAGCCAAATCGGACATTTTTCATGCCTAAACGTAGGATTATTCCGAGTTCTAGGTTTTCTCCAAATGATAATCTACCTATCATCAGGGTGAACACTAAAACGAGACTCATTCATGAAGAATATATTGCTGCACTCATCTCGTTCCCATCTGAGATGTTCATATGCCCGCTTTCTGATGGCAGCTTGGTGGGCTACTACAAAAGACAAACCATAGGCTCCGAGCATACAAACCCACATTCCGGAGTCAGTTTCGAATTGTTTGAGGCGAAATTTTGGTATCAAGAAATGAAGGTAATAAAGTGGTGTTCATAGTGTGGTTTTAGCTGGTCATTAACGTTGCATATCGATCTCTATTTTGAGTTGTCGCAAGTATTTTTCCTGACTCTTGTTGGATTTTTGAGGACATAATTTCTTTTGTAAAGTTATGTGTACGAAGGCAAAGAAAGTGTCAATTACTCTTAATTTTTCTATTAACGGAAATTTATTGTAATAATTATTTCATAATAATTATTAGTAAGTATATGGAATTTTTTATTGTCATTTAAAGCATATATCCTCAGAATTGGTTGTCGAATTTCATTGACTTTTTTAAAAGTATCCTCTCTAAAAGTAAAATAAATTAAGCTAGAAAATTAATGCTCGAAAATATAAAAGAATAAATAAAAATTTAAAAACTGTAAATAAGGCACAAATTATTTACAAACACAAAACATATCTGCTTTAAAAAAACTATTCGTATTATTTCTTACTATGGATTAAACATATTAAAAATATTAAGTTTCAATAAACTATTAAAAGTTTTTCTTGAAGAACCCCTGTTACATTGAGATCGAGGTTTTGCCTTTTCATGTCCTATATGTTTCAGAGAATTATTTTCGAGTCTTATTTCCATAATTTATTTTAAATGCACATCATGGTTAAGAGTAAAATTATTACCTCTTTGAATTCCAATTTTATTCTTAACACTGTAAAAATATCATTAAGTGTACAACCTAAAATAAGATGTAAGTGTAAGCAGTATTTCTTATCTGAAGAAACTAGATAATATCGATTTCTGCCCTTACTCTTAGTTGCGCTGTCATCACACTTAAAGTTCCCGAAACTCAAAACAAATGGGAAAAAATAATCGATACAGAAATTAAGAAATTGAGTATTTTTGTGTTTTAATCAATAATTATTATGCAGATAGGTCACATATGTTACGTAGAGAAATAATTTGATGAATGCAAAGGATTTACGTTGTACAATACGGTGGAACGAAAAAAATCAGCTTTTGATTTTTGACCTGTAATAGCTCTGAAAAGTTGTCTTTTGGTGTAAATAAGATGAATTAAAAATACGAAATATATTGGAGCACTTCTTAAGGTGCCGCAATTATATTAAAGTTTCGTAAAAACAATTTTTTTTTAAATTTTCGAGGTGTTTTTGCATATTTCAAATTTGAAATTTTAAAAAAAATTAACAGGAGTTATAATATGAATATAAATATAAATGTGGTTTTACTATTGGATTGACAAGGCATCTAGGTCAGTGAGTCATTTTCGGAGCGCGTGTCATTCAATTGAGGCAGAGATTTGTTTGTTTATGGTGAGAAGCTCAGGACTGTTTGCTGAGTTCAGTTGGCATCTCAGCTCCGTCTATTGTGTAACTGATTAACGAAACTATTCGTTAGCTTGTGTGCTTTTTTGTGAGTAAAAAGGCTCAAATTAAAATATTGAAGACAAGACAAATGTCCAAATTCTATTTGGGGGAAATTTAGTGATTTGGTTAAATTTGACCTGACTACTTACTGATCTGTTATGAAGAGCTGTTGTTATATTTCTAGCAAAAGGAGTTATTCTCAATGCTTTCTGGCAAAAGACGTTCTCGTGCATATGCCAAACCCAGACACTGCCACCTGACTGGTAGCGATCGAATTTTGATTCCTCACTCCGAGAACATGTTTCCAATCCTTAACGATCCCATTTCGACATACTATACACCAACTCGACTCAACTGAGCTATTGAATCTTGTAATAAAAGGCTTATGGACGGCAGCCTGGCCATGAAAATCAAACAATTGTACTTCCTTGCAAGTAGCATTTATCAAAAGAGGGGAATGTGTTTTTGGAGCTCCTGGAGTGTATGGGTCACCGATTTGCTGCATTTTTTCTCGAATTTCTTTCGGCATCACACGTCTGTCTATAACTGTCAATTTAATCATTAATCTTAGCTGTTTATTTGTTTATCTCTAGAAGAAACTTCAATTCTGAATCTGATATCAAGAGTGTGAACAATAATCAGTTGTAAATGTAGAATCTAACTCAACATAAAACAAGAACGTCGACAAACTGCCAATAATATTTTAGATCTTATAGAGGGTAAGTTTAATAGCAAGAATAAAAGTTTTCAACTTGTAATCAATTTAAAACGATCTCTTATATTAGCAAACAAAATGAGAAAATGCGTCAAAATTTCAAAAAAAGTTACTAGCTGTTAACAAGCAGAAGTATTGGTGATTAAAACAAAACAAAGAAGGCAGATATACGTCTACGGGGTGTCCCTTAATTCTTGAGTCAATTTTTAATTATGGATAAAGCAGACATGGAGAAACACTTCTGAATATTAACATAAACTCATAGAGGAAAAATGTATTGGATTGTTGTCCTATATATGGACATCCAGAAAAAACATGTCAAATGCCTAAACCATTTATTTTTTTTCATGGACAATTTTAATATTTTGAACAACACTGATGATCTACTAAAAATTAATTTATTATTATTTAAGGAATTAAAACTTCGATATTATTTTTCGTATGAATTTAAAGCATTTTTTAATTCATTATTATTAAAATTTTATTTACTTACTAATTTATTAAACTTAATCTATATATAATAATTTACGAAAAGTTTTATGCAGAATTTAACTGTTTCTTTTGTTTTACATATATTTAATTCAACTGACTTATAAATAGGTTAAAGGTTCAATATAGGCTAAACCCATTATTACATTTATAGGCTATAGGTCAAAATAACTGTTTTGTTTTTCTTTATTAGTGTTCTTTTTTATATTAGAGTAAGTTTTCTTTTATCCATACTTAATAAAAGAGAAATAAGAAAATCTGTATTGTTTTGTGAATCATAATAAAGGTGACATTTTTCTCCTCTTTCTACATTTTAGTGAGTATAACAGTTAAAGGTAGGGAATTAGGAGACGGAGTTCTTTCAATATTAGAAATATATATTTTCAATAGGGAAAAAGTAACATTTCTCTAACTTTCTTCCAAGAAACAGAGAAACTCATGCCAGAGGTATATAACTGTGACATATTTTAAATTTCCAGAAATATGTGTGTAAAATAATTTTACTATTAAAACTAATTCTCTATGCTTATTTTAACAGAATAATAACTATAGAATAGCAATAAAAAGGATTTTGCAGAGCGTAAATGCATTCTGCTAAATTTTGTATAGTAAAATTTCTAACTTGTCCAAAAAAGCCCACCCCCCCCCCCAAAAAAAATAGATTCAGTTTAGAGAGGAAATATTATATATTCACTAAAATATACAGAATGAAAGTTAAAAATACTCAGATTTTAAGTATTATTTATACAGCTATGATAAATACAACCGTATCACCAAGACATATGCTCATAAAAAAATAATTTAAAAACAACTCTTTGGCACCAAGTGAATCGTTTCTTTTTGTATAACATATAGCGTCATTACGGAGTTTATATAAATTAATTAATTTCATAAAACACATTTTTAATACAACATGATAAAAATTAATATATTAATACATGAAGCTAATTTCTTTGAAAATGAATGAATGTCTTGTAATTTCTAATATAATATTATGATTTTTGCACTTGTTCAATTTAAATAATTATAAATTCCATGTTTGTCTCGAAAAGCAATTTAAGCAGTTAGTAAATATGAAAGGAATTTTTGTAAATCATGGATATTTTATCATTGTTAAGTTTTGAAATTATTGATTGCGATTCATTGATTTTTGAAGTATTCAAAAATAAACAAGTTAAGTAATTTAAAAAAATTGAAAAAATAAAATAAATCATTTAATTTTTTATAGAATAAAACCCTTGTAACATTTTCCGATTGAAATAATTTTCAATTTCTTTTGTCTTTTCATTTTTATGATATAATAATATTTTTGAAACAAAAATCGAATTAACATAAAATGCATAAATGTTTTTATTTTAATGTTAATCAGGATTCTTTCTTCTTCTTTCTTCGATTCTGACTTTTTTCCCTTCAAAAATTAAAACACTTGGACAATATCAAAAATATTTAAATCTAAAAGAAAATAATTTTGTAGAAAGTTATTAAAAATGAACTAATTCTTCTGAATTCATTGGGTATTCAATTTATCAACCAAAGCCTTTTATAATGATATTTTACTATTATAAAAGCATACATTTTGAATAAAAAAAGTTAAAAAATGTTCTTTTCTTTTTTTCATTTTTGGTAATTTTTAAGTCCAATGATTTTTTAGAAATAATAAATAAAAACCTATTCTAATTTTTTAAAACCAAATGAATATGCAAAATAAGTCGACAGCGATAAAAATAAATAAATAAATAGAACAACCCATTTTATTTTATCACTGCATACTTTTATTTCTTATTGCTTACCATCATTCTAAATTGCAATTCTTTTTCATTTTCTTAATGTAAAGTATACGCTTTATTGGGGATTTCTCTTCAAATTGTCTAGAAGATAATATAATAAAAAATAACTCTATGACAATAATTGCATAATTGAAGAAAACTAAAACTATTTTTAGTGTCTGCATTTTATATGAGTCTCGAAACGTGGCTGTCTACAATAAACTATGTTGTCGACAGTTTTAGAGAGTCAATATCAGAATGGCTTTGTCAAGTTGCAGTGTTTCTGGTTAAAGACGAGAAACGGGAATGGCCAGATCTTTGTACAGAATCTTCTCTTTGAACACAGCACCCGTCAAATAAAAGCACCAATATTACTAGAATAATTTTTTTCATACCTTACCAGAACAGTTTTATTTTTATGTATTATTACAATAAAAAAATTGTCCGGGCTGCTGGTTTTGAGACAAAAAGTCCTAATGAAAGAAAGAAAAAAAACTATACAATATTTGTTTTCAATAGAATTATTATTTCATACTGGGCCATCTTTTGTTCGAAAGAATTAAAACGCTAAGAATAATTTTCTTAACTCTAAACATCCCGTGATTTTGATTTTAATCCATTGCCCTCTTTGGAGCTGTTGGTCGAGAGAGCCCTGAAGAGTGGAGCTCTATTGAAAAAAAATTATTTCAATCGACTGAAAGCTGATCCTGGACCGTTAAGGAAGATTTAATTTTAGCATGTAACTGAATCTAATACCGTTATTAAGTTATGCTTAGGGTGTTTACATTGTGATAACGTTTGGTTGCTGTAATATTCAAGAAAATGAATAAGTAAATCTTGACTCCCCCTGAGTCCTTTTAAGCATAAATAATTTGTATGCTTGTTTTTATTTCTCCTATTTTTTTTTTAATTATCTATATTAATTATCTAAAAGTAAAAAAAATAGTCGGAGCTATAATTCCAGCAAAATTTATAAAATAAAATGTGTATTAAATTACACTACTCTAATACTATTAAAGAATATAAAAGTTTTTATGTTATTAAAGAAATTAATCTTCTGCAATTAATGCAGTTCAATAACTCACAGAGCATTTAAAATTCTGATGAAAAATATTTTGAAGCCCCAGATTTATTACGTAACAATTGTTTTCGTAATTCTTAAACTATATCTGCGACAATATTTTTTCTTTACAAAGCTAACGAAGCGACAGAGATAAATGAGTACGATTCAAATGCTTGCAATTTATGCCATTGAAACTGATGCTAAACCTCCACATATTTGTGTACCCGAGTCGCGATTTCTGACCACCATGCCGGAAAAATCTCATCCTCTTTTGGAGGCGCTTCCCCTTGACAGTATTCTTAAATGGAAATTCAATTCATGGTATTATGTCTATTGAATGAAAAACTAACGCAACTTATGACAACAAAGAACATTTATTAAAAATTTAGCATCCACAAACATAAAATACAAGCACAAAGCATAAACTAAAAATAATTCCGCTCTAGAGTGTACTTCTGTAATATCAAAACACACTACCCATTTGCACTCATTGAAATTTCTATAGCTTCAGTGTTCTCTAGCGTAGAGATTAATGGAAGGAGATTATTTGCCCATGTAAACATTTAAAAATTCTAAACTGTTACTACCGTTGTTGCTCCTCATCTGCAAAGCATTTTCTATATCAGTTCGTGTTCTCTGTTTCAGTGCCAATGATAAACTTTCGTAGTTATTTTACATTTTGTGTGACTGATTACATCAATTTCATTGATGTTACTTTTGATAATTAGAACCATTTTATGCATTTCTTAAATATTATTAATTCATTTAACACTTACTCATTTTCAATATCCTTTAAAGGCACTTGATTCTAGGATATTTTTAACCTTCCGGCTGTTTATCTAGTAATTTCCGAGGGTTGGCAATAAGTACATTTTCTGTTGCATTCTGCTTTTTTAAATTGTTTATTTTCGGGATTACATATTGTTATGATATATTTTTATCGTATAACATACAGTAACAATTAATTTTGTATGAAAATTATTTGCACACAACGTGTTTAAACAAGGACTTAAAAATATATGTAGTCAGATAGCTAATGATTTGTTATGGAAATAAAAATGATATCCATCATAGAAATATTATTAGAATTTATAACCAGATATAAAAATTATATATACACGTACACATAAATTTATAGACATACGTACATATTCAGGGGAAAGTATAGTTCTATGCATTTAAATCTTTAATAAAATTTTAATTGCTATATTATATTTTTCAATAAACTGAAAACTTAGCCAGGCATATAGTATGAAGAAAATGAAATTCCATTTCTATTTTGTACGAGTGAAGAAGAATAAATATGGAATAATGCCCCTTTCTTTCTACACACAAACCTAGTCTAAATTATAAAAAAAAAGACATTTTATGATAATGGTTCATTAATTTTTCTGGGATTTCTTGCTTACAAAAAAGACGCCTATTTTGATTTTATGCTTCCTGGACTGATTTTGGCATTATGTATGGTTTTATTTTTGTTATTGAGGGTGACAAAGAAGAATGAGAATCTTTGAACTAAGTTTAAAATGTTATCTCGCTTTGAAATGACCCGAAATTTTCTTATTCAAATTTTTAAAAAGAAAAATATTGCTCAAATCAAAATAAATTTTCATTGCAATTGACATTTTTACTATTAAAAAGGCTTTTACTTTATAGGCGAGAGCAGAAAATCTGTCGTGGATGTCTTGAGGCAAGTAATAGTGAAAAATTTAAATGATTTGGAGATTTCCATTTGATGGAGATGGAAAAGATATCAGATAATCAACGTCTTTTTCTTCCTTCCAGATGGTTTGATATCATCAGATCCCCAAGCGCACATTTCCTGCTAATGATTACTACTAGGCACCGAAAAATTTAGGCACTATCAGTGGAGATCAGTCGAATTTCTTGCTGAAGGATTACTCTCGAAAGCTTCTGGGCATATAGAGCCATCTTATCACAGGCTACACAATTACCAAGACTAAAGGTAATCCATTAAGAATAATCTACTAGGAAAGGGTTCGGATCTCTTGTTGCGGGATTAGCGAACCTAATGAACAACTCCCTTGTTCCTCCTTGAAAAACTAGACTATCCAGCTTAGTGTTCGCTTCGGGTAATTTTTTCCCGTCCTTCGATTCTCTTAGACTAAGAAAAGCTTTACTTAGAAGAAATGTTGCAGTATGGTCAGTGGGCTATTTAAAGTATCGCTGCTAATTTTTCTTTCATGAGTTACGTATAACGGCTCTTTGTGTTAGGATGCTTCGTGAATAGGGATTGCATTGATTAATTAATAACTCTTACGAAGGATAATTGGTCTCGCGTAATTATTTCGGTAAACTGGTTAATCTGATGAGATGCAAAATGTCCCTCCGGGGATGAAAAACCGCAAATGTGTTAATACCAGATGCAATTAATTTGTTTAGTCTCCAGGATGATAAAAAGACATTTGCAATTAACTAACCATTGGTTCATAAAGGGTTTTTTTTCTGGGGGAGGGGGTGTTGCTGAAAAGGGAACTTAAATATATGTAAACTGTTTTAGTACTTCTTCATCTTCAGTAATAATTGAAACCTAAATGATAAGAAACTTAAGGAGTTGCATCTTATCCAGGGATCGGGAACTAAAAATATTCTGATAGTAGCTATTTTCAATTAATAAATAAAGGATAAACTATCATTTGCCATGGATAACTTTATTCCAAGTTTTGATGTATTAGATTTTAAGTATAATTTTTGACAGTTTAATTTTTGACAATTTTCTAAAAGACTCGAGATATATGAAAACTGTATTATATTAAGTTGTTTTATGGCAAATATTTTAGTCTCTAATGAATCTAACATTGCTGACAAATAGCATTTATGAAAATATATTTTACACTTATTTGTTCAAAAAGAAATCACTCTAAGTTTTTTTTATGCAAAACCAAGCTTATCCATATAAACATGCAAATTTATTTCAAAAAGGATTTTTAGTAGATTGATATTTTTTATAAAATTATATGCAATAGTTTGTATCATAAAATGTTTGGAGTTACTTAGCTCAAGCAATTCAAATCAAAGATTATTTATTTTTTTGATGGTTTTATTTATTAGAAAGTATTTAGTTTGAGAAATTATTATTATTACTGTGTGAAATTTAATAGTTTATGTTCAACTTGCATATTTTTATGAGAACTCTTAATTATAATTTTTCGCTCATTTCTGCTCCAAAAAGATAAAGGCAACTTCATGAAAGGAAAAGACTCATGATTTGTGGAGCAAAAATATTTTTTAAATAAAAGGTAATTACAATAAATCCCTTTCCATTTAATGCCATTATTCTCTAAGCCTTCATTTGTTGGTGAAATCTCTAAATTAATCAGAAATTTTAAAATGATGAGTTTTTGTGAAGCTGTAAGAAAGTTATTAGAAACATATTAGTACTTTTAACATTAAATATCTGAAAAGGATTCTCTT
Organism: Argiope argentata; assembly: GCA_026289955.1. Lineage (NCBI taxonomy): Eukaryota > Metazoa > Arthropoda > Arachnida > Araneae > Araneidae > Argiope > Argiope argentata. The sequence continues at coordinate 3,035,715 of JAOUZG010033074.1, forward strand.
GGCTCTCAAACCGAATGTGAGAACGTTGGTCTTTGAAATATTTGGAATGCAGCGGAAGATTTTAAGTAAATATAAGCTATTAAATGTTGAGTACATACCAATGTAGCTGCTAAAACAAAAAACTTAATCGCTAAGAGTTTCGAAATGATAGAAGAAATCTCGTGTTATTTGCTTTCATTATGTAAAACTGAAGATTATATAATCAGTGTTCATGAAAAAATGACTTGATTGTTAACTGGACATTTAGTTTTGTTAATTACAATATAGATATCTTGTTAGCAGCAAATTGTGTCTCAAATATGCCATAAAAGTCCAAAATGTAGTTTACGTTCCTAACTTTGTTTCTCACGGTTATATTTTTATTATTGCGATCACCTCCCAGCCATTATTGGAATTGCGAAGCTCATTTTTTCAGTCCCTATTTATGGGGAATAGATACATCTATGCTATACATTTTTTCTACAAAATTTTGCTGGTTTCCTTGTATGGTGAAATGATATTCATTATATTTAGTATAATCCAAATAATTCATAATTAAATAAAAATAATCCAGGTTTGTAATACTTAAAAAATAATTGCAATACATTTAGTATAATCCAAAAGGCTCAAGTGATCATACTATATCATTTGAGGTAATGATAGCTACTGTCATAGGTTGCATTTTGCTTCAAAGATGTCTTTTATTTCTGGATTTATAAAATGGTGGTGGAGGGTACCATTTTTAAAAATAGAATAATAAATAAATTTTCCCACTTAATGTTTCACCTTATTGTGATTTAATGAACCGTTTCTAAATAGATATTTTAAATTCCTTGTAAACATACTAGATACAAATGCCAAAGATGCTAAGCAAATAAAGGGATAGGAGTCCAAAAATTAGTGAAAGCTTTATTAACGCTCCTATCTCAACTATTTTTCTGCTAATCAAATACGTTTACAAATTTGCAAAATCTTCTTATTTTGTCCTCTTCGATTGTTTTCAAGATGGGTTCAACCAGTTTTTTCTTACTTTGGTTTTTGCTATTGAAAACGGAGAAGTCTTTTTTCGTTTTTACCGTCCCCCCCCACTACTAATGATTTCTTTCACAGTTCCGGCCGGATTATAAAAACTGCAGACAGTTCAGATGAATCTAATTTGCGTTGACTAACGAATTCCTTATCTTGGAAATGATTTAGGTAGGCAAGCATTATGTTGCTTTTGAAATGGGAGAAAACATTTCTTACATTATTACTATGGCGTTCATTAAGCATTCATATGACATTCAAATTGTATTAAGTATTCTTTTGTAAAAGTAATACAGCACTTTTGTAACCATTTGCCCTCGGAAAGTGACTCTCATTAACCATTCAAGATGATGGCTCATTGTAATGTAACATTTTTTTTTAAAAAAAAACTTGATCTATTAAAATTAATTAAAAGATGATAAAGAGATGCAGATTAATTTTTGGTAAAATATAACTTAAAACTGTAATAAATATTTTTCATAGCAATAAAAAAATCCTTATGTTAGCTGAATAATTGTTCACAGAATTACTTTTCCGAGTGAAAAGGGTTAAAGATCTCAATAAGAAAAGATATAATAAAAAAATGTTAAAGCATTTAAAGGCATCAAAGTAATTATAACAGCAATTTTTTTCTCTTTATATTAAAAAACTTATTTTACACAAATACCATCCATAATATAAATACTTCAGTAAAAATCTAATTGCACAAAATAGAAATGCATATCTGTTAGGATGTTAACCCTTTCATGCCTAAACTTTTTTGATGCAACAAAACTGATACGGCCGATGATATATGCTTATTTAGATGGAATACAACATATAATAGCAAGAAAGTTTTTAATATCGTCATTTTAAAAGAAATTTACAGAACACCGGGCATTACGGGCTACATTTATGGATTATCATAATATTGGGAAAATATAGAAATACCGTTTTTATGATGAGTTTTTCAAATGAAAGCTCAAAAAACAGTTTCTATTAGGTACACAGCACAGGCTTACTTTGCATTTACTGCAAAATGCAATAGTAAAGCTACTTTTACAATACTTGCATCGTTGTTTTTTAGCATCACGTTTTAACCAGTGGTTTAGTCCGTCATATCTAATTTCTGAGACTGGTCGCTCAGCGATTGGTTTTTATAACACATTTTGGACCTTTCAAAACTGTAGGGCTGCGTTCAAAACTTTTATTTTTACTTGTGGATAGGTATAGGGCCTTGCAAATGTACGATCAGAAATTTAGTACACCCAATATCCAGTAAAAAATTCGCATGTGCCACTTTCTTGATTTGTGGTCAATTCTATAAAGTTCGATCTGCATATCTGCTAAGTCAACTCCACCTATGTACTTATTATACTCTTGTACGATATATAGTCTCTCAGTGTCGATAAATGCCTTTTCTTTCGTATTCCATCGTTTACATGTATCTTTTGGGGAGACTCCGGCATAATTAGATGCCAAGGTTAAAATTTTATTATCCTTCCAGCTAACTACTTTTACTCCTGAATCTGTGCCACAAAACACATTGGAAGTGCCTCTTTGGAGCAAATCTGAAAATGTTCTTCTCTTATAGGACAGTTTTCCAATTGATCGTTTTTTATTCTGCAAACGCTCATTAGTCCATTTTTCTGTAACTCGTCTATCAATTTCAAGGAAGAAAACCAATTAGCGAAATATACTTTTTTTCTAACATTAAACCATCTGTAAGGTCTAATACGATATTTCCATATATTCCAAGTCCATGATCCTCAGAAGTACTTTTTCCTTAATAAATTTTAAAATTATGCATTATACCCGATGAACTTGTGCGTGGGAAAACTTTAAAACCCCATTCATGTGGCTTAGATTTATTAAATTGTTTCATAAAACTTCTGCCTTTGAAGGGTATAATTGTTTCATCAATGCTTTGGTGTTCTTCTGGAGAAATGTTTTGCAAATTGTTTTGAAATCTATCAATAATTGGTTTGATTTTGAAAAGTCTACAATATAATGGATCTGAACGTCTTTTGATTGGTATTGTCATTGAATTGAAGGGCCAAACAAAAATCTTCAAATCTATGGCAGCTCAATAAAGGAGCAAAAGGAGGATATCTTGTTTCTGTTTGCCAAAACATACGAAAAGAAGGCACAAGCAATGAAATATACTTATTTTTATGTCAAATGATAGCAAACCTTTCTTACATACAAAAATTATCACAAAAAAATAAGAATAAATGAAATATGAGATAAAAAATAGAAATTAAAAGTCGATTGGAAATACAAAAACGATTTGATAACGCATATTTATACATTTTTTTTCATTATATGCAATGAAACCACGATAAAATAAGTTCAGGTATAAATGTCTCTTTATGCCTAGTGTTGCTTTGAAGCAACATCCTAATTCAATTTACGTTTTACGCTAATTATTAACTTACACTGCTTTGAAATGTAGTTGTTATAAATGTACATACATTTCCTTGTCAATTGAATCCAATTTTAAAAATTTTAGACTATTTAATTTTAGGTAAATCACAATAAATTAAAGGTATGTTTAGCGCTTCCACGAAAGATAACGAGTATTTCGAAAACATGAAACAAATTACCGCCGAATTAATACTATTAATGTGAATAGGACTACCATCTATGGTTTTTTTATTGCAGTAAACATTCATTTTTTGTATTATATCGGTGATGTATAAAATAATTAAATAACAAATAAATATGTCCAGTTCAGTGCTATGTAGCGCTCAGTCTACAATGGGAATGAAAGGTTAAGAAGACTTTGTTTAGTTTACATTTTAACATATGTGTAGCAGGAATTTCTATATTAATTTTTTTTTGTTCTTTTTCAAATATTGAATAAAGTTTTGAAAGAAATTCCGTACCTCATTAACTATTTTTTTTTTCAAATTTAAAATGCTTTAAAATATTAATACGTTTTTCAATTTGAATTTGAGAAGAAATTCATTTCCAATACATGTTTAAAGAATATATTAATATTTTTCTTTGCAAGATCATTGGGATTTTATCTTTCTATGATAAACGTTTAAAGTGAATATTTCATGAAATATAAAGAAATCATTTTTTTACAAATTTTATATAAAACCACATTCATTTTTCAATCGATTTTTTTAATAATGTTTGTAGCCTTTTTAACCATTCTCACACACTTGGGTAATCAAAAAATAATGAAAGGATGTGTTTTGGGGGAATAGAGATATAATTAATCCACAAATAATTACATGTAAGGCGCTGAGAGATTATTCATAATGCCGGCTTAAAAAAATCAGGAACCCTTTGCACAATTTGAATAAAATAGCAAGGCAAAAAGGTACACGGCCTTGCATAATGTACTTGTATTAGTTGTAAAATGTATCTTAATAAATTTTCTCGCGCATACGACTCATATTAGTTTTATACGTTAAAAATGTTAAATGATGTATTTTCTGAAGATTACAAAGTAATAGAGAAGAATGGCCGTAACGGAGTGAACATGTGCAATTCAAACTAAACACTTGAATTGAAGTTTAATCAAGCTAGAATTTCCAGTAATTTGAATAAAATGTAATTGGAATTTGGAATTTTATTGCATTTGTGATTTTGGAAAAAGTACTTTGAGAAAAATGAGTTAAGATATTGAATGAAAAAAAATATTTTTAAAAACCTACTGGTATAAATATATTCTTTTTAAAATGGAAACCTAAAATTTACAAATAAAAAAACGAGGAAATTCTTAATTATTAGTATTATAAAAATTATTTATATCGTTAATAATGTTTACAAATATTAAAAATGGTTTTTAAGTTATGAATTAAATTCTTTGTGAAGTTTTTCAGTTTAAATAGTCCAATCAAATACTAGTTTTGCAAAGGAAAAGTACTTAACAGCAATTTTTTTTTGTTAAAGCTGTTGAGCAATCTAACCAAAGCTGATTTTCCCCTTTTGTATTACCAGATAAAACTCACATCATAGTTTTAAATTTAAATAAAACTCTGTTAAAAGAGGAAATGTTTATAACAGTCTTATAAAATAAATCCTATACTATAAAGTAATATTAAAGGAGCTATAAAACTTATAACGATGTCATGAGTAAATTTGAAATATATGAATTTCATAAAAAAAGGTTTTTTTAAAAAATAGATACATTTTTGAAATCCCACTTAAATATGCGTTATGACTGACAAAAATTTAATATATATTTGCATTATTTTTTGGATGTCAGGAAAAACACGCAAAAATTGTTCAAAATGCTTATAAATATTTTTATTATTAATCGAACTTTTTTCAACGTTTGCCAAATAATTGTCATGGCACATCCTCTTTTAAAATGACGAAAACAATAACTGGTGAGGTTTTACATATAAGATGTAAAATTTTCACGTTTTATTGCAATAAAATCTCTAAAAATAATAACACATAGGATAAATAAATTAGAAAAATTAATATGTGAGAAAATAATTATTTTTTGCAATAGAACCTACTTGTAAACTTAACAGAAACATCGTAAATGTATAGCATGACTTTGAGGTATTTATATCCTTGAATGATTTCCCCTGATTTTATAGGATATTAACAAGGAAAAGATGATTTGTAACCTAGAGTTTCTTTTGTAAGAATATCGAAATAATGTATGACATGTAATATTCAATTTAATTATAGAAAATTTTAAAATGTTATTTTGTAGAAATCCTCGATTTTTAATACAATTGTAATTTGGATAATCTTTTATGATTATGTGATTTCGGTTAAGAAATTCATAATTCGGTTGATAAATAATATTTTATATTTTGGTAGATAGAAAAATCATGGTACAGTTGTGCTGATAATTTGCGTAAAATTGGACTTTTTAAAAATGAATTGATCTCTAATGAGAGCAGAAAATAATTTCCAATAAGTTATTAGTTTACTGAATATGATATATTTTCTACTCGAATTATATTACCAAGGAAAAAAACACAGTGACGTTCAAGAAATTTCGTCAGGTCAAAAAATTGCGTCAATGCCCTTATATATCGTTTCACTGAATGTTACAATAAGAGGACCCGGAAAGTATATACATTTTGCATAGAGTCGCCTACAGGATGACCAATGAGCATAACAGCATCCACAGGATTTCTTCTGACCAATTATCATCCCCCAGGTCCTTTGGCAACTAGTTATGCAGATTTGAAAAACCTATTTGAGGAGTTTTGTCATCTTCCCTTTATCCATAAGCGCATTATATAAAATATATTACACCAAACTATATCCCTTGCTCGATGTTAGTCAACCAATGATAAGAACTAACTCTGAGGCTCCCACCAAACTTTCTTCATATTCTCCATTCTTGTCCATTTAAAGGTTAACTCACCAGCATTCAAGACTCACTTTCCACTACATAGCATAAAGCTGAAAACGCCAACCAAGAAATCAAACGTCAAATCACAATAATTCAAGGGAGAAAAATATACTTATCCTACATTTATGACATATGGATCTTTCTTTCAAATGACGGGTGCTTATTTTAACTTCTGTTTCAAGCAGCTGTTACTATTCTCCATTCTACATTTACAACCTCCATATAACCTACCAGACTAAGTTTGCACACATTTTTCAAGACTGCTGAATTGTAAGTCGGTTTATTTTCCCTTTACTTCCACCACCCACATTCCTGCTCTCAGCATTATGCTAGAAACTCGCTTCAAAGAGACAAGCGTCAAATCCCAACCCACTCACGAGGAAAAAATATATAATCACCCTTCTCTAAGATTTTTAAACCCTGCATATGGGTGGATCAAGCCACACTAAGTTTCTGGAACCTGAAAATTATCCGTATTAATATCACCTTAATTTCAAAACTCTTTCTGCTCTTTACCTGATATACAACCTTGCAGTCACCATTCATTCTGCATCTTCAAAGCAAGAAGCTGTTATACCATCGGTTCCGCTAATAAGTGCACTTTATGAAGAAGTGGACGAAAAATATAATTTCCTACCCATTATGGGTAATGAAATCTCACTCCAGTGGGTGCATCTTATCCTTATTCTAACCGATATAAATGATAGCAGAAGAGGATGTGTAATTTATTAACTTCTCTTCTCTCATAATAGTTGTTACTTGTATCTAATAATTGTACAAGAAGAAAAATTATTTGTATAGCAGAGCCATTTCCTTCCATCTGCTAAAATTTACTTTTCTTTTGCGTTTAGGATATTTTCTGCCCTATATTTGATCCAGCATATATATTTTTTAAAAGTAGACCTTAAGCGCCATACGTTTAATTTAATTACTTTTCTCTGTATATCGTGAATACATTGCAAGAAAATTCTTGCATCCTTAAAAATGCCGTAAGCAGCATAGACACAGAAGAATTTCTAACCATTTCGTGCTCACTTTGTCGTTTCTCCATATGAATGATTTCAGTTTCAAAATCTGGCTGGTATCTATTTGGATTGCATTTGTTCACCGTCTCATCTACTTTTTTGCTTCTTGAAGATATCCTGCAATCGTTAAATCCCCGATAAAGTGCGGAGTTATAACAACACTCTCTCCCCTTCTAACGATAAGCTATCTATTCAAATGGTCTTTTGTTAACACGTTGCCCATGAAATTATTTCGAAATATTTGCTTCATTGAAAATGTTCGAAATTTATTTTGCTTATTACATTCTTAGATCATGTATTCGGGATTCCAAAAATATTTTATTTTTATAATACTAGGAGCACAATTATATTATAAATGATAAACCAGAAGTGGACATTTAAAGAGTCATTAAAATAAAAGCAATCATTTTGAAATATAATTAACCTCTTTTTAAGAAATATGTTTCTTAAATATATAGATTTAAATTTTATTTATTTATTTTTTATTGTTTTATTTGCCTCAACTGATTTATATAAAAATTAGTTTGAATTTAGATCAGAATGGAGAAAGTTTCTCATTCGTGTGTCACAGTTTCCATCGTATTATTGACGAGTTCAACGCTTCTTTTGCGATGCACTAAAATCTTGAATTGTGTTTTCTGAGAAACTGCGTCTTTCGTTATAAATTGTAAAAATACTTGGCCAAAATGAGTTGTTTTAAGATATATTATAAAATAAAATTTAGTACATCATTTCTATTTGTTGATTTTTGCAATCTTTTTATGAAAAAAATTAAGTGGTATTTTGTAAAACTTAGGATATTTTTTATAAAGTTTTGAGCATTTTCAAAACTTTTAGAGTTATTCCAAATTTTTTCGTGCATCATACATTTAAATATGTGAGTTATTCACAACATAATAATTAAAGAAATATTTTCACTGAAATTTATGCTTTTGGGTTCCGTGAAATTCAAGTTTTTATTAACATTTTGCCATATTGGCTTTAATTACAGTGTTAATAAATGTTTCACTGCAATTATATTGTTCTATTTTTTATATCTACACGTATTTAAAAACATTTTTGATCCTTAAAATTTCATACACTTAGTCACCAGAGCTCTGAGGGTTGCACTTTAACTGGTAGCATCTAATAATTGTTACTGACAAAATAAGCCTAGTTATCTGTTATGACTACGCATATCATTGCTATCTGTAGTGATTGGCAGATAATTCTCTAACAGCTGTGACTAGTTCTTTTTCGAGAGACGTTGAAATTTCAGGGTTATTTTTCACTGATAAACTTTTTTTTCTTTTATAAGGAATTCCTTTCGGTGAATTATTGACACAATCAACATATTTGGCTCAAACTCTTGATGTAGTGAGAAGTAAGTACTAAACGAATACCATTCATGTTCACGGAAGACAGTCGATTTCTTTTGGTCATTTGTGATCACATCAGTTTTGCTTTCCTCTCATCGAAAAAGCTCAGTTAACAGAAAATTCCTTCTCTCGCTCTCCATCTGAAATAAAAATATAAGAAAAAGGAATTTGAATGGATTAGATCTTCCATTTAAATTATCAACATATTTTGTATCGATTGGAAGTATATCTTCACAGGCTCCTAATGGTCGGATGAATATAAATAAAAATTTCCATATTCGGGGTTATTCATTTCTTGCTTTTTCCCTTTAACTGCATATTAACAACGCCGTAATAAGTGTACATGTGTAAACTGTTAGGGAGAATTTCAATTCAATTAAAGTCTTGCATAACAACTGAAACTGCAAGTGTTCTTATGCAAACCTTCACAATTTTGGTATTTGATAAACTGAAAACTAATTTTCTATCTCAAGGGTGTGATACATTTTAAGAACTATATAAATGTTTTTGATCATATCGATTTGAGGGGTGTATCGGGGAGTTTTTGATTTCAAGATTCTAAATCTCCGGACATAACATGTAATTGGAGTAACAACATGGCGCTGAAATTATGCAGCAAACGACTGTGCTAAGATAAATGATGATATTTCTTAGAGTAAAAAATAAAGAAGGACTTTATATGAATGCTTTTAGGCAAATTAAGTCCAGGGTCAAATCTATGTGATAAAACTATAATGAAGGATTGAGCATGAGATTCATTTCTTGACAATTTTTGTTGGCTTAGAGTCAAAAATTTTCATTATTTTTAATTTTTTTGTGTGTGAGTATACCTAATTTGAAAAAAAGATATGGTCCAGTTGATGTCCCAAAGACATAATATTCGTATGCTTCGATCTTGTAAAGATTGTGGTTGTGATGTAACTATCTAGGATATTTATCACAAAATTCTGCTGCGTAGTTTTAAGTATGAAATAAGTTTAATTTATTGGTTTGGTAACGAAATCTAATGAAATTGTACAGAGCTATCGCATCCTGGAATACTCTCAAGAAAAGTTAAATTCATGCAATCATTGTTTCTCTCTCTTTGGTCGTTTTAGAATTCAACAATGCTTAGTGTAAAATAACAACAGCCCGAAAAACTGCTGTAAGTGAGGGTAGTTATAAGATGAAGAGAGTTAACTGTTCTTAAGCTTCCTTTTCGATAAAAAAAATTTCATGCTGTTTCATTGCGCATTAATAAATTTAGTTTTATCGACTCTGAAATTCTTGTCGAAAAAAATTAGATCCTCTTTGATTTCGGTTTTAAACATCAAGTTTTTTGAAATATTTTCCAAGAAAAACCGTTTGTCTCAGCAAAGAAAGCGGTTAATCCCTCTTTAGAGAAAGTTAGAAATTTTCTTGAAAAAATAAATAATAAAATGAAGCCATTAACGATATAATCTTCTGCTTCTCAGAAAATAGAAGTAAATATATTGAATTTTCTTTCATGTAAGTCAATGTTGAATCTTAACCATTTGTTAACAACCAACGGATATTTTGCATATATTTTTGTCTCGTAAGACTTCAAGATATTTTTGATTTTTTTAAAAATTCTGATCATGAGTTCTTTAAAATTCATCTATTACTTTAAAAAAGTACTAGCTACGCGTGAAAGAGTGTTCGTAAAAGAGAGGAGTTTTTTTTTCTTCCTCGTTCTTCCCATTTGCAGGTGTCTTGTTACAACATAGGGGAGACCGGGTTCATATCATTGACTGACCCATGCTCTTCTTTTTTCTCACTTAAGCAATATGTAGTTCCAAATTTAACTCTCTGGTCCGAAAACATTTTTCGAAAAATTGCCACATCTCAGAAAGGGAAGAATATAAAGAAGGGCGGGGGTCCCTACGTTTCCTAGTATTAAGAAAACTGAAGAATCATATCCCTGAATTTTCTTAAATAAATGCCTAGAGCGATATTAATGATAATTGTGTTTTGAAATCTC
>JAOUZG010033074.1:3046803-3076625 GCA_026289955.1 Argiope argentata
GTGTTATATAATATTTTAATATTTCAAAGCAACCTGAAGAAGGAGTACATACGTCATATTTAGATACTTAATGCACATCAAGCAAATAGAAAGAAACAGTGAAACATGACAGTATCATTTATTTTAAATTAAAATATGTACATAGTAATACTTAATACCTCGAGGTATTATTAGTGGAGATTTTTCACACAAGCGGTGGAGACGAAAGAGAAAGATAAAATATGCACAATAAATGAAATAAGAACAACGATTAATAAAATGGTAAAAGGTAAACACCTGGATTGGACAACATCCTAATAGAGATGCTTGCTGAAATTAATTGAAAGCATTCATACTTTTAGAGTTAACAGCAAGTGCTTAAAAAATTAGGCGCGTTCCATAATCAGTGGAAAAAAGCAAACATTATTTTAATTCTTAAAACTAATAGAGACTCGGAGGACTCTAAATCCTATAGACCAATCAGTTTTCAAATAAAATCAAGCAAGGATTTCAAAAAATACTGCGAAAAGGCACAAAAATGCACTACGGAGTAAAATAAAAGATGCAATGAATGAAAAACTAAAAACCGTTACATCTCTGAATGTACCTTGAAATATTTGATTCAGTATGGAGGAAAAGCAATTTATATGCCTTTATAAAAATGAATTTCCCGAGCAACCTTTTTGAAGCAATTAAAGATTACTTAAATGAAAGACAATGTACTTACCAAGATGGAGAGAATAATTGTAAATTTATAATGGATAGAGGAATGCCACAGGTCTCATGCAGTGAACCATTATTCTGGAACTTCCAGAAAACTACTTTATGGAGGTATATGCCGATGATATACTACTAATAAGCTCGGGAAGAACTAAAGATGAACTAGAAATTTCAGGAAAACAAATAATTCATAGGCTAATAATATACATAGACTTGGATTTAATGAAAATAAAACAATTAACATGCCTATTACATTTGGAGAACGTTTAAAAATAAACAGATCATCCTAACATAAAAATGGGTAATAAAAATATAAATTTGTCTAATAAAATTAAATAATTTGGAGTTACATGGGATAGTAAATTTTCATTTACGTCGCATTTTAGTAAGGACAAATAAGGATAAATTTTTTATTAAAAAAAAGAAATACCATCTAAGAATCTATACTGGGGCTGTTGAGCCTATTGTTCTTTTCGCCCTCTCATCATTATATTTGTGGCATATAGAACCATTTCTACTGAAGCTCTTCAAGTGGTAATGGGAATTTTGTCAATGGATCTCAGAGCAACGGAAATGTTCACTAAATTTCAAACAAGAACTACTAGTATTAACGTTAAAATAGGAAAAAAAGGTTTCAGCAATAAATATTATGAGACATATTTTGGAAAGTTCGAACATCACCCTGAAAAAGGATTTATTCATGGTTTTCAAATTGAATTCCAGATATGAATGAAAAAGAAACTTATAGAGATGATTCAAAACATAAAATTAAAGTAGGAGCTCAACAGTAGTTTGCTACTAGGGGGAAGAGATCGATAACAATCCTGTGAAATCATGCAAACATGCCACACGCTTCCGCCAGAAGGGCAAGAACTAGATAGCCATGAAATATTATGAAAGGCTGGAGGACGGACACAAGAGCTCATTTTTTTTCTGATTCTCTGTCTGTTCTACAAGACCTACAATCATCTCACAATTGTAATAGATAAATATGGACGATAAAACAAAAGATAAAAAGTATAAAAATTAACAAGTGCATAGAGTTGAATTGGGTTAAGGTCCATATTGTGATATATGATCATGAAAAAGCGGATCAATATGCAAAGTTTTCGGCAAAGAAAGATATTGATTATATTATTGCCGCCATATCAAATGGTGTTTTAAAATGGGAACTAAGAGAAGAAATAAGACAGATGGTATATGTTCAAAAAAGGAAGAGTAACTTACGACTTATTCCTAATACAAAAATAAAAATAAGAAGACATCATCCACAGGTAATCCAAATTATATCAGGACATGGGAGATTTGCTGCATGTTTCCAATAATTTCGAAGAATTCAGGAAAATAAAACATTAGGGAGGAATTCGTACTGTGTACCACTATTTAAAGGAATGCGTTGAAATTGCTGAATTAAAAAGAGAGTCTGAAAACTGAAAATAATGATTCATTTATAGTTATAATAGTACCAGGTAATCAAGAATCAAGGTTGTTTGTCAAAAAATATTATTTTGACAAAAATGCCAATGTAAGGATGGACGATGCTAAAGATAGCAGTCGACCACAACAAATCCTGTCTAAAATGCTATCTTCAGTGATGGCTGGGTGATCAGCTGTATATACAACAAGAAGAAGGCGATGGAGTGGGTCATCTTCTGTTGAAGATCCATAGGAGCCCCGAAATCTATTTCAACATAAATAGTAGAACTTAATAGATGGCAAACTTTCTTTTTCACAATCACCTTACCCTTCAAAGAATCCCATCTTTTTATATTAAAAAATAAAGAAAATGAAGGAATTAATAACTAAATGAAACTTTAGGAAAAATAAACCTGGAGAAAAATTTGGAGAAAAAAATATCAATAAAAAACCTGGATTATTAAATAATGTGAAAAGCCTTGGCATCTAGAGACTTTATAAAACATAAATACAACAAAAATTATATTATTAAATCAGAGTAATTGAAACAATAAGGTAAAAAATACTGAAGTGAAATATTGAAGAATAAACTTGAGAAGAATATGAAAAAATATGACATTTCACTTCACTCCTTTTTTACATCAAGAATAAATGAGCAAAACATTAAAAATATAACATGTGCATGTGTTTAAAAACACCATTTATAAGTGCCATTTACAATACTAATTTTTTTTAAATGTAAAAAACACTAATGTCTTTAGGAAACAATTTACTAATTCTAATTACCGAAGTAAAGAAATCAATTTTTCTAATTGGTGGGAGGCATAAAAAATTACTAAATTTTTCGTGATTAAAAAATTGTCTTTTTCTATAGTTAAATAGGCATTAATAAACTATCATTCCATTTAAACTAAACGACTTTAAAAAATACATTTAGTATTACAAATCATAAATATATTTACATAAAATAGCTAAGCTAAAGGTTCAGTTCCACCGTTTGTTATAATTGTTTAAGAAATGTCTTTGTAATTGACTGGTAGATACCGACTAAGCTAATACATTTTCTTAAATTTGATATTAAGTTTCCCTTTGCAGTTTTCTTATTTCTGATTATTACCTTGTCAAAAATATAAAGTTTCTCACAAGGTTGTTGTCAGGTCTCATGATTCTACACTATTAAAAAGGAATTTTTAAAAATTGTGCCTTTCGAAATAACGACTGTTCTCTTGGGAAATAACCCCTCGAAGGAAAATTTTATTTTGGCTACCAAATTACAAAAACAGCTACATTTCGATGCCTGATATTTCTTACTTTTATTTTTTATTTGCAAGTGATTTTGTCATATTAAGTTTTCTTTTGTGAGAGAAGAAATGAGAACAAGCTGTCTATCTGATATCTATATACAAATGGGTGACAAAATAATACGAACACCCTTGGAAAGGCATTGCCCAATTCAAAGGCGCACAACGTGCATGTCATTTAGCAAGGCAGTCCGCCACCTAAAGGATTTGAAATGTAAGGTATCAGTCGTTCAAAAGGTGCTGTAGGTGTTGCATGCGTCTATCGCTAGTTTTGAAAATGATGGGCCAGTCAGAGTTCGAAAAAGGCATCATTGTTGGAATGCGGTAAGCTGGTTGCTCGGTGACGGAAACAGCCAATTATTTGGGGCGTGCAAGAAGTACTGTATCAGCTGTTATGACAGCATGCACAAAATTCGGGAATGCGGTGTCTGTCAAGCACAACAGTGGACGGAAAAGAAATCTTACCGAGAGGGATAAAAGAATCTTAATCGGCACAGTGACCCGAAAGCGCAAGCATTCGTAATCCCAGATAACGTCTGAGATGAATAGTCATCTTCAGGAACCTTTTCAGCGAGAACCGTCCAAAGGAACTCCATGCTTCGAACATATATTGAAGAGATGCAATTCTCAAACTGTTGGCGACAGCATATCATGCTTTACAACGACGTCAGGAAGTCATCTGGTCTGATGTATCCCCGTTCACCTTTTTTTCAGACCACGGGATGCTTTTATGTTTGGAGAACACCCAAAGAAGCATTTGCTCCTGAATGCATCGTGCCGATTGTGAAGCACGGAGGTTGTTTCCTTATGATATGGGATGCAGTATCTTGGCGTGGTGTTGGTCAGCTTTTTACTCTGCATGGGAAGGTTACAGCTGTCCACTATGTTAGACTGTATTTCCTGAAGAATGCCTATTATATCAAGACGACAACGCTCCTATCCACTCTGCTAAAATCGTGCAAGAATGGTATGCAGAGCATGAGGGGGAAGTAGGTAATCTTTCTTGGCCCCCTCAGTCAACTGATTTGAACATTATTGGACATTTGTGGAAACATCGGGGGTTAAAACTAAGTGCTCGATTCCCTCCACCATCCACGATTTCGGCATTAGAGACCGCTCGCCACGAAGAATGGCATCATATCTCAATAGACGTCGTTCATGCCCTATATGCGTCTATCCCTCTTCGCATACAGTCTGTAATGCAGTTAAAGGGGGGGGTCAAGCCGCTATTAATAAAGCTCTACTCTTCTTTCATGGTGTTCGGATTATTTTGCCGCTCATCTGTAGAAGTACTTTAACTGATCCAATACGTCCCTTTTCAAAATGTGATATACAAGTTGGTAAGAAACCACATAAAAAGAAAGTGTTAAAGACGAGCATTTTTTTAAAAAAAATATTCTAAGTATTCGAATAGTAAATTTTTCATTTTTGTATATTTTGTAAAAGGTTGACACTCAGTACCTATCTTTTAATCTTCACAATTTATTATTACTCCCTTTACACGAGTATATGTGTCCTTTTATATATGAAATGGTGTAACTATATAAATAGTAAATAATTTATAGCCTAAATCTTATAGATGCCTTTAACTATATGGTTTATAAATATTGTTTGATGATCTCTTTGATTCATTAATAATTTTATAAAACATCTATTTGTTATTTTGGAATTGTCAAACATTATTATTTGTAACGATTGCATGAGACTCAATTATACTAATGAATTCATATTGAGTATTATTTGTATTTACAGAAATTATATTTGAAACTAAATGTTTATTCTTAACTTGTTTTATGAATTTGGTTTAAAAAGTAAGTTCTAATTTTATACAAATGGCATTAATAATGTAGTAATTTTATCCAAATGTAATTTTATCCAATGTGTCATTAAATTCCTTATAGCAGAAGAGGTTAAATGATACAAGAAATATCACTTTTAGTTATCTGCTTTAAATTAAAAAAATATTTTACTGAAAATAATGGATTCAATCTATGTCAGTTCCTTTTATAATAAATGATTAAAATAAATTTTCTTTGCACTTCATTTCCATGAGCACATTTGATAAAGTTAAGGAAGAGATATGACTTGGTTTGAATTAATGCGTTTATTGCAGAACAATTAAAATGACATTAGGTGTATACAAGGAAATCTTTAAAATACTGATATCGTTAAATATATTACAAAAAATACGACTAAAAACATATGAGATCCTTATCGCCTAAATTTATGTTTCATATAATATTAACTACCTAAAAATATGCTGCGTATTTTAATTAATAACTACTCCATTTTATAAACTTTTTAAAAAAATATTTTTATTACATTTCCTGAGTACGTAATTCAAAATAATGATTTTACAACAGAATAACTTTCTAATTAACAACAAATTTATTCAAGACTATGAAAAAAAACAAGTTTTAATTAGCTTTTGGTCGCAATATTTCATTTTAATTCCAACCGAGCCTTTCTTTTCCCCTTTTTCAACTAATATGATTCCTCTTTGCATCTTTGCATATGAAAGCTACATAAAGTGAAAGGGTATAGTCGCTTTAAAATAAATATGTAGTTTGGAGTATTTATTTAGAAAATGTGATCTTCTCTGATGACCATATTATAAATCTTTTTTTGTCGGCATGCGTTAAGGCATAATTAATTCAACGCAAAGCGCGCAAAATTTATGACGTACTTAAAAACTTTCGTCTCTTACATTCTGACGACGGCAATTTCCCCTTTTCTCCGAAAAGGTAAAAACAGCCCCCTCTTTCGCAACAGTTTGAGATTGTAAAATGGAAAACTCGAGTTTGGTGTTGACTTGAATAAAGCCAGACTAATAGGCTTCAGTGGCATTATCTGCATAAAGTTATTTATACATTGCAAAACATAAAGTTTTAAAATAATACAATAAAGAATAGTTTCAAATGTGCTTAAATAAAGAGCACGAAAATGTGACCATGAGTGTAACGAAATACAATCCATCCCTCTATTAAATCCATGCCTATGCGGTTTATGTGTTCTGCTTTGAAATGACGCAACGGTCACTTTGAAAATACATTATAGTATTATATACTATTTAAAGCAGGAAGACGACGCAGAAGTCTCAAATCTGCACTAAAATATTTTTTGAGTGTCAGTGGTTCGAATTTTAAAGTGCTTTACAACATTTTATATATATTTTGATATTCATTTAAGTTTATAAATATGCTCATTATTAAAAATCATATTCATAACAGTATGACAAGAACTTCTGCTATGAACAGTGACAGTTAACATTAAATACTACGCAATTGCAAATATAGTTCGTTTGACATTTCCCCTTTTAAATTGTTAAATTGAGAAATCATTTAAATAAGTTGGAGATTTCGAGATTTTCGAACGTGCTTAAGTATTCTTTATACATTATTATCTAACTATTTAGAAATCTGTAAATTTATAGACCTTAATAAATTTACGAAGCAATTATTATATTGTCTGTGAGATTTATTTCTATTTTAAAAGGTGCATTAATTTCCTAGTATGTTCGCTGATGTATCTTAACCCTTTGCAGTTCGAAAAAAAATTAGATGCAAAATTATTCACCTAATACAATGTTTATTGCTATGAAAAATAAATATATATGAAGTCGAATTTCTTTGAAAAATTAATCTACATCTCTTAACCATTATGTAAGTGTTTTTAACAATTAAATTTGAAAAAAATAATAAAACTTCAAATGATGCACAGTTTTGAATGTCAAGTCAGAGGCGACATCGGACTGCAAAGGGTTAAAATTTTACTTGACTGATCTAGGATGAAAAAGATCTGGGATGCAATTTATCCTTTAAAAATATTTCATCAGAGTACAATGTTTTGTTTTTAAAATTTGATATTTGTTTTAGCTTAGATAATAGATAAGAAATCTTATCATCATAGAATTTTGAAGGTTTTTTGCATCTTAACTATTACTGTTAAACCATTTTGCATTTAATAGTTTGTTGAAAATCGGTAATGAAGTTTTTAATCTAAGAGTAAACACGTCTTGAGCTGAATATCTATCAAGATCCAATGTTATCATACATCTATATTTCACCTAACCTATAAATCAATCTTTCCCGTCTTCATTTGCCTTTCTCATAATACATTTTACAATTTCAAGTTTGAGACCCGATTCCCCCGAAGAGCCGTCAATCAGAGGGTCTGGTGCAACTGAAATCCGTCGGAGCCAAACACTCTCCAGCTGCTGTTGTGCGGAAGTCTGGGTAAGGGCTGTCAGATCAGGCTCGTCCTCTTTATCTGACCTCAAGTCAAAATTATGAGAACCGTCCCAAAATAGCCCCAGCATCGCTTTAATTTGGGACGTTAATATAACTAAACTAAAATATTCCCTCCCATTAGATTAATAAAAGTGAAGGGGCAAAAACGTACAATAAACAGTTATAAATTTCTTACAAATAATATTATTAAACGTAATGTAATTGGAAGATTGCAACAATAGGACCACAAAATTTAGAGGAAAGTGATCAGTGTTTGACTATTATCTCATCCGAAAATGTATTTGAAAATTCACTGATTTCTACCCATTCCCGGTAATTTATAATGAAATGTTTACATAACCGAAGTCCATTTCATCAGTTCACACCTTTTTGAATAATCTATATGGAATTCAATGCGGTTTTAAACTTTACTATTTTTATTCTTCAATTTCTTTTAATTCCACATACTAATTTTTCTATACCTAATAACATTCATACTAATACATACTAATTTCTCTATACCCAGTTTCTTCCCTGGACTGCACACCAACTCACTTTCACTTCTGTATCTGAAATTCAGCTTCATGTCTTAGATATAACATATTTTTCTTTAAACTATGAAGAACAGTTACTGTTTCATTTATAAGTAGGAAACCATTATTAACATATTTTTTGATTCTGTGATATAAAACTATGTACACAAGTTTAAAAACATAAGAATTAAACCAGTCTCTTTTGATACATTTACTTTTTTTGCTATTCTGGGAATTGTTAATGCTGCTTTCTAAGTTTAGAGATTTTCTTTACACTCACAGACAAATACTTTGAAATAATATGTATAATATTTAGCGTTTCGAAATTATCATTTATAATTTTTTAAAAGAAAAGGCACAGCATAAAATTCAGAAAAAAATCGACGAACTCTTACATAATTTATTTCAATATAATAATCAAATAATTTTAAACTATCTTTTGAAGTGTCTAAACATTTTATGCATGGAATGCTTAAAAATTGGCATCAAGAATCGGTGTTCATTCCGAACAATGACTATGCTCCTTCTCAAAATTGTGATATTTCTGGAATGATAACAATGCCTAGCATTTATTTCACTTCATTTCAATGTTAATCAAGCTTTTTGAGACAAATGATACATCCTGACATTTTTTTATGAACATCTTCGTTGTTTCAGACTTGTCCAGAGCTCAGCAAGAAAAACTTTTGCTGAGCGACAGTAACGAGCCTCAAGCAGTCTTCTACACTTTAAAACTTTTAAACGTTTAAAACTGTTCGTAAATGCTTACTTGTTTGAATAGATGGTTTTGTTTGTTATAATGCTGCGAAAAATAGAGGGAATATAGAAATTTTCGTGGACAAGAGAGGACGGCGAAAGGGTTAAACACTATCCTAGTTTTTGAACAATCACATTAAGTTATTATTTCATCAATAGCATTAAAAACTTTTATTCATGAATAAAATAAAAAAAAGTTTTAATAAAACTTTTAATCATTAATTAACAATACTCTATTGTTATTAAATTATACTTTTTGAGTCTTTACTGAACATAACTCTATATTTTTAAGAATGGTTTCTCTTAAAGGGGCAGTCATTTTAGATACGTTAGATATTAATTTTGAAAAAATTCAATCCTAAAAAAATCCCGATTTCAGCTTTTGATTTTGGTTTTGACATAGTATCAATAGATTTGATGTTACTTGAATCAGTATTTATACCGACTTAAGAGATAATTTTACATACATATTTAATTCCTGCTATTTTATATTGCAATTTAGATTTTAGAATTAGAATTTTAGAATTGTTTATTAGAATTAGATTGATATTAAATTATCCAATTCTTTCAAAAAATTAAACATTATTTAGTGGTTTCATCCCATCCTACATTAATAATGTTATCAAAATAATCTGAATATTCAGAAACTGATTGATATTTCTTTTCTGAAATATTTCAGAACTGAAATTATTTCAAATGAAATTTTACTGAATTTGTACCCCTAACTGGCTCATTAAGAAGGTCCTTTACAGAAATAGCTTTATCTTGGGAAACATACCGGGATTCATCTGTTAAAATTGTCACATCTAATCTTCTAATTATGTCATCTGCAAAAGGAGGATATTGCTTCCTTTTAATTACTTAATTGAGATCTCTACTACTGAGTTCATTCGAAGGTTCACTAGGTTCTCAGCAATAAACAATCTTTGAACCCAATCAGTCGGTTTGTTTCCTTCGGACGTCATTCCATCTTTTGCTAATTAATCGAATGCATCCTTTAATATTGGCTGCAGGCGCGAGGAATGCGCCTTGGAAGAGGAATTGTGGGTAATGTATCGGCCTTTAAAGCAATGAGAGGCAATTCATCAGGAATCCCGCATAGTCCGA
This sequence comes from Argiope argentata, assembly GCA_026289955.1. Classification (NCBI taxonomy): domain Eukaryota; kingdom Metazoa; phylum Arthropoda; class Arachnida; order Araneae; family Araneidae; genus Argiope; species Argiope argentata. The sequence goes on from JAOUZG010033074.1 coordinate 3,056,845, forward strand.
TGAAGCTTTGTTTAAATTGTTTAATCAACTCCTTTTTAATCGCAGTATTGAATTCAAAAACATCAATTCTTTAAATTAACTTTTATTTAAAACACTCTTTCAATCATAAAATTGGTTTAGTTTTTATAATTTTAACAAAGAAGTGCAAAGAAACAATTTTATGTCTAGCAGTTAACAATTCATAATCAGAGTAAATTCTAACTTCAATTTGAAATTACTAAATACATTTGAAAATTCATAAGTTTGATCTATTATTGATTTATCACTTTGTTATCAAACAAAGTCAAAATATTAACTTCATTTTCAGTATCAACTTTAAAACACGCCTTGAACTTTTATAATAAGGCTGAAACACAGGTCTTCAATTATTATAACTTGTATAGTATTGCAACTTGTTTTTGTAGCCTTATTTATATTCAGAAAACTTCGGATTTCCTTGTATCTTTTTGATGACAAATGAGCATGGACAATAAAGGTCAGGTTGAACTATGAAGATTAGTGCCTGCCTGTTGATTTATAGATTAATGTTAGTATTAAACCTTTATTTGTTTATATAGATTTTAAAACACACATTAAACATACATCCATTTCAATTATTTCCAGATTTTTAAGTGCAGAAAATACGAATAGAAAGCATTTTAACTTTTATTCTTTTGATTTGAATCTTTAAAGATGGAAAATAATAAAAAAAATTTTATTCATCTACATTTATCAAATGTTTACATTCGCAAATATTGAGAGAAAATTTGATTTTCCAAATGGTTGGAATTTATTCTTGTTCTCTGAGGTATGAAATTTAGTATCCATTACGCAATCAAAATATTCCATTCTTATTTCTTATTAATAGTACTAAATCTCCAGCAAATTATTTTTTTAAAAAATTAGCATATATATATATATATATATATATATATTTGCATCTTTCAGAAAACTTTGTTATTTATTAGTTTTATAATGTTAAAAAATGACTAATGTACATTTATACCTTCACGATTACATTTAATTTTTCATTCGATGCAAATTTAATATTATAATTAATTTTTTCTGTGAATTAGAATATAAGATTATCACGAAATCTGAGATTTTAAAATTGTATCATCTCGGCCTTTCAGAAAATAATTCGAAATGTATAAAAATTTAGTTTAGTTATGTTTCATTTTAAAGCAACAATAGGGCTATTTTGCCATGAAACTAATAATTTTGAACCGTTGTCATATGACGAGGAAGACACCTCAACTGGCACTCCTTTTCCAAACTCTCACACGGCACCAGCTGGAGGCCATTTGGCTTCGACGGATGTAACGTTCACTAGATCCACTTTCCCGGCGGTTTTTCGATGGAATCGGGTCTCGAAATTTCATCTCTCACCCCCCCCCCCGTGGCAACCGCGGTCCAGAAGTGTATAGAAGAAAATCAATAATAACACTTAACGCAATCACGTGACTTCCTTTAAACTGTCCACGGAATCATATCTGAATACGAAACTTTACAGTGCTGAAAATATAATAGCAGTACTTTCAAAACTTTGTTTGAAGATGTTGATTGAAATTTCTGGCAGCAAATAGATCTCAGAAAATACATTTATAAAAATCAATATAAAATTTCAGTACTAATGAGTATCTCGAAATGCTTACCTTGAAAACAAATGTATTTGCACATCATTTAAGAGAAATTTTGTCTATTTACAGAAAATTCATTTTATGCTAAGATTGAAAGATACATCTACTAATGAAAATAATGAAGTTAGATCGAATCAACTGTGTATGTGAAAAAAAAATCATGGCAAAGAAATCTAAAATAGTTATATTATATTTGATAATGATTGATACTGTTATACGATAAATGGTGAATTTATAAAATCATTATTTTATTCTGCATTTTCAATGGAGATCAATAAATTCAAACATGCACAAATTTGATTCAGTGCCTACATAAAGAGATTAATTTCCTTACCTCCTTAGTGACTAAAAGGAATGCCGTGGTAGACCAACTAAAGAAGATAAAATCAAGATAAAGTTAAGACAGACTGGGAGACAGCATTTGGACGAGATCGTAAGTATAAATCCTTTTATTGCTTTGTGCACTTCTTTTCCTTTAATTGAACTTTGATTTTCTGTTACTGGTCTATTGCTCTTTCAGAAAGGGATTACTTTTTCTTTCTTCTGTTAAAGGAAGTGTGAAAACGTCTCTTTCTGCAGTGCTGAGGACTTGTTTTTAGTCAAAGATGCATTTCATATTATGACAAAAATTACTTAGCTGCTTTTTATCAGAGATTTGAGCTAAAAAATTATAATTAGTTTGGATATTGTCTTGTAATCTTTTTCTTTTATTATGAATCTTAACTTAAAAATTTTTATTGTTTCATTTAAAAATTTGTTCAAATGATTACATTATTATTTTAAAGTTAAATTGTGTTTTATGAATTTCGATTAATACGGCAAAATTGCTATCATATAAAATTGTTAGTGATAACATTTATAAAAAAATAATAGCATTTTTGTTTAAATGGAGATTTCTTTATTATATTATCGAAGCGAAGGTCTAATTTTACAAGTATATTGGATTGGTTCGGTTATATTAAGGTCCTGTTTTAAAGCAGAATTAGGACTAATTATAAATACATTACCCTTTCTAAGGAGGAAATATAACATTCTAACATTTCATCTTTTTTTATTGATTAACATTAAAGACAAATGTAAGAAATAGAAACTTATTTTTATTTGAGGAAGAAACAAACTAATCCTAGTTTCTAAACCATAAAAGATACAATTTCTTGCAAAACAATGTTAAAAACAAGAAAGAAATTATGACTTAAGAACCTTCAAACTAGGAATGAAAAATCAATATGAAAAACAATTGCTACTTGTGGTAACCACTTCAGTTTTGACAGAAAATATTTTTAAAAGGAGCTCAACTTTTCTTCATTCAAAAAATAAAAATCCTTACTATATGATTAAAAGGTAAAGTAAAAGATAGTTTAGTTATATTAACATCCCGTTTAAAGAATTTGTTTCAAAATAAATTACAATATTAAAAAGGCTATCAAAAATAATATTTTGCAAGTTTAATGTATCCTTCATTTTTCTTCGTTTTCATCAACGCCAGTGAGAATTTCTGTCAAAATTCGGCATATGTCAGATATATGAGAAAACCATATTATATAAGACTAGGTTACATTATTTTGCCTCTTTTTATCCTTTTATGTTTTTTTACTATCTTTATGTCTTTGTAACCTTCGTCTGCTTTTGATCCGTGCCTCTCAAGATGGAATAAAAAAGAAATGTAAAAGTCAACACTGCCTTCTCCATGATTTTCGGCCATGACTCACTTCTGCTTCAAATCAAAATGATTATATGATTACATTATTTTTTATGATAAAACAATGTCTTCTCTTTATATATTCTAAATTTTGATATACATATAATATATACTTTCAAAACAGTCCCGTTTATTTACAACTGAACTTCGGAAGAGTTTCTTGCCTAGAGTTTTACACTTCTCTTCATCTTTTTCAATGAGAAGTTTCATTCAAGTCAGAAAATATTGCATGTTTATATTTGTTCCGTTGGAATTATTTTATTACTTTATTAAGCTTTGAGATTATTACTTTATTTTTCAATCAGTACTTCTTAACTTAATAGTAATTTCTAAAAAAATTAAGGCAACAACTCAGAAAAATTAAGTTTGATCAAGTTTGACGAATTTATTCCACATGTTTAATAGTTAATAGAGGAATCCGGATTTTTCATTTGTTATATTCGCTGTAGATTTATAATTTTTTTAAAAAAATGTTATTTTGAAGAATAAAGAGGGATTAAAAAAGTTGAAAAGGTAGCTGAAAGTTGCACCAAAGAATTATTGAGCGTAGACTTAAGAAAGCTCTTTATTGACTCACTAAATAATAGAATTTTTTGCATGAAGCAAATCTTTAAAGTGTACACATTCTCTGAATTTTTGATATATTCACATATTCGTGATTAGAATTTTTAAAAAATGCGTCAAAAATAGACGCATAAAAAATAATAAGATGAATATCTAAATTCTCTAATTGATTTCCAATGTGTTTATTTTGGGTAGAGGAAAGGAATGAAACGTGGAAACGTCTTCTTTTTTTCCCTGAAAATGTTAACTTTTTCAGATCGAAATGATTATCTATATTGTTTAAATGGCGTATTAAGTATGTAAAACAGTCCCTTGGTATTCTGTATAATGCGAAAAGTCTTTGCAATTCATATTGAATTTGCAAAAACCTCTCTTAAAATCTATTTATATATTGTACTGCAGAAATTCCCTTTCTTATTTGATATCGAAAATGTAAACTAGTCATTATTCGAATTTTTCAGACAATTTCATTAAGCATTTTTACTTCTAGATTTCGCTCAATGCTTTCATTAACGAAGCCCCCTAGTATTGTTAGATATGTTCTGCTCAGAGATCACCAGAACGTATGCACTGAGAGGAGATGAGCTGCAAAAGAAAAAAAAAGTTAGATTCAACGTTAGTTTAATCGAGAATGAAAGTAGACTACGCCAATGACAAATAGTTAATAGAAATGACTTGTTTACAAACATTGCAGATTATATGTACCAAAATTACTTTCTTACGAAAAGAAGTTTTGCATTATTTAAAAGCTCGAAAAATTATGCTTTTAATGACACCGATTTCACTTCTGTACAATTTTTTCTGTTAATAAAATAATTAAAAGCAATAATAATAAATAACAATATTTAATGTGGAATTTGAATGCATCTAATAAAACATTCAAAAACGTGCTTTTGCAAGTGCTAAAGTTAAGATTAAAAAATACTTTCTATAGACATTAATTCCGAAGGAGGGTTTTCACTTTTATTTTGTAGTGTATACACTTTTTTCATTTACGTGTTTAATATTTTGTTTTGACATATAAAATTAAATTCACGCTTTTTGTACTTAACTATTAACAATGGGAATTATTAAATATATATATACACATTCCACATTAATATTTAACACCACAAAAATCGATAATTCGTAAGAATTTGCCGATCGCCAATGTCGGCTAATTTGATATACTGCCAGCCATTTTTGAAAAATACAGATTTTCAGTATATATGATAAATTTAACCGAATTTTCCTTCAAATATTTTTCTATTTACAAGATAATACCGCTATACAGAACATTTATCGATTTGAAGCGTCTTGACGAAACACTTGGTTAGAATTTCCAGACTTTGTTACACTAAAGCATCAGAGCTCTTAGAATCATAACTAAGAATGGAATTGTGCATCCAATAATTATCGTGTCTCATATCCTTTACGGTGTGGGGAAGAATATTTATTACGAGGCTTTTAAACAAAATAAACAAACGAATGTGAACCATTTATCAAATTTTTTTGGTGATTTTTTTACTATGCCATTTCCGATACATTTATAGTGTAACACTTAGGCTATTAGGTTAAATATTTATTAAATTATTTACGTAAATACAAATACTGACTATAAAGTGTTTATAAGAGATGCATTCGTGAATCGTGAAACATTTTGAAAATGATAATTCTCAGCTGATGCAGTTAATAAAATAAGCCTTCATGTGAAATCCAATAGTCGAAATTTGTGATTTAATTTGGTTTAAATGTACATATACCTGTAATATTTCGCTTACTGAATATATTCATGCAATAAATGCATTTTAAGCGCCATCATTTGTTTAGAAAATAAACTACAAGAATAATTTTCTACAACTTTTCATAAGAAATTGCAGAAAGAATATTTGTGTAAGAAAATGTATTCTTCGTTTTTTAAGCCCTTCCGGACAAACGCCGCATTGGTGCGTTTTAAATGGATTTTCTACAGGACCGAAAGCCTCAGTCTAGCATCGGCCATTTGGCACAAATGACTTAATAAAAACATTTGTCCCAGATATTAGTATAAAGCTTCAGCAAGTGTTTTTGAATAATTATATTTTCGCATATATAATTGGAAGTACGTGTTTCAAAATGTAAAGAAAACACGCGATCGTTTTAAATTTCTCTTATAATTGACAATGGGATAGAATGCTATTCTATCAAGGGTTTTCTTCCTTTCAGTTTTATCCGTGCTGTTATGGGTACAAAAACTATCTCTTCAAGGGACAAGGATATATAAATTTATCACTGATCAATCTATAAAATTGTCCTATGACAGTTTAAGGAGTGTTTTTCTAGAAAATTTAACTCAGTTTTTTCAAGTGTGCTCTGAATTTAAAGCATTTTATGGGTTGGCAATTTTGTAAGTTTTTTATTTTTTTAATGCTTAAATGCGTAACACAGCATAAAGACTTAAAAAATTCCATAAATATCTTTCAAATAGAATTATTTATATAAAATTTATAATAATTTCTGAATCTTAAACTTTATACAGTTTCTGGAATTAATTTGTGAAAGAATTAAAATTTTCAAAACACATTAAGAACAGAAATATCCTGGGCGATAAAATTCGATTTCCTTTCTATTTTGATAAAATTTATAATTTCCTTTTTTAACCATTTTTCGAGAAAAAGTGTCAGCTTTGAAGAGCATTTCTTTTTGAAACAATCTGTTAACTAATCAGCTTGGAATATTGAAAGCTTTAGAGGACATACCTCCATTTAACATTCTGTATATTCTGTAGTATTTCATCCACTTAGTTTATTACAAATTTTTCCATCGATTTAAGGGTCTTCAAGTCTATTTTGGAGTCTTTCCACCATAAAATATTTATTTAGGATTAAGATTGCTCCAGGGATAGGATTGCTCGAGACAATTGGTTCAACAAATATCCGTATTCTATAAAATTTATGCAAATCTCTTTAACTCCCCAATTGTTTTAAAAGGCTGTTTCTATAAATTTTACTAGCATTAAAGGGAAATATTTCTTATTTTTATAGGTTTAATATAAATTTCACCAGGTGAAAAGACAGAAAAGCGTCTTTGTTTTGTATGATTTTAATACTCTAATTTTCCTTAAATGCTCCATCTACAAATGATAAAAATATTAAATGAAGATAGTAAAGTAACACAACAAAGATAAAAGTGCAAGTAAACATGCAGATTTTCATCAATTTTGTAGACTCTTTTAGTGACCAACCAGAAACTGCTGGTAAAATGCGACAACTTATTTATTTATCACTCAGAAGCACTCACTCATGAAATACAGGACAAATGCCAAAAAAAGTGTCCCCAATTTCTTAAGTAAAAAAAAAGTTGAAACTCTTTATTAACTTTCCTCTGAATCTTTATGATAATGATTAATAAGTTTGAAACAGAAATGATATCTAAATATTATAATTAACCATTTTTGACATTTAATTCACAGTCGCCAAAATAGTGCTGATTTTCAAATGTCACGCAGCTTACTTAGTTACTGAGCTCCCTTAAGTTTTGGATTTCTTAAATCCTTAATTGCTACAAACAATCAATAATTAAGTGCGAAAAATCACAAAGCCCCCTTTCACAAAGAGATATATTAGCATTTCAATTAATTTTTGTCGCATGAAAAAAATTATGATCTGCATATTTTGCAGCTAACTAAACAAATATTTTAGATATTTCTATTTATTTGTTGAAAAAAGTTAAATAATGGTAGATATAAGACAAATATGATAAATTATCATTTGGATAAAGAATGAAACTAATTTAATTTAAAGTAATTTCATGTTTTGCTGATAATCATAAATGTCCTTAATAGTCCAGTTGAAATAGTTAAAACTTTATTAGCTTCAGATCCTTTCATATTGAAACAAAGAAAAATTACTATCTCGTGAAATCCCAAATACATGTATCTAAAAAAAGAAAGTCATAACTATTATTTGATTTATTCATTTAATTGAAAAATATATATTATGCCAAATATAACGCCAAAATATAAAAGATCATATTCTTTCAACAGTTTAAAGCTTACAATTATAAGCTAAAATTATCCTTAAAAAAATTATTTTTGGTGGAAAAAATCTTATTTACATAAAAAAAAACTTAGCTATTGATTTAACTACATTTATTTTGCATTTCAAAGCTGTATATTTAATCTAGTTATTTGAGCTTGTGAATAAAATATATCTATATTAACTGTTAAAATAACAATTGGCAATTTATTATGAAGAGCAAATATTAAAATGTTTCTCTATTGAGCAGTTATAAAAATCTTCTAAATATTTAATACTAATAAATGGACCTACCAACATATTATGTGGATTTTAAAGTGAATTCAGTTTTAATTGAATGCCCTAATTTTAATTGTCATTTAACAATCATTGTCAATAAACTTCAGAAGAAATACCACCCCGAATATTTTTTTTTTAATTTTTTAAGACTATTAACTTTTATTCTTACATTTAGTATAGTTAAAACTCTGTGCCTGTGAGTTCTTTTCTACATTATAAAATCTCGAATTCATTTGTTGAAAATCACTATTTCATTTTTTGTACTGAAATTTTAAAATTATGACATGTCATTTGTACATTTTTATAATATATTTGTTTTATTTCGGTTTATTTGTTTTTATATTTTAGGAAATCTCTTTATTTTTATCTACTCTTATATTTTAACTGTGTTTTGTATTTTCCTATTTGCTTGGAGAAGCATAGCTAAACATGATCCTTGGATCAATACACATCTGAGATCTAAAAACCTATGAAATGTCATATGATAAATCTAACATTGAAATAAATAATTTGAGCCTTAATCCCATAAAAGGGGAAACAATTAACATTCGAACATTACAAGTTATTTCCTCACTTTACAAAGTTTAAGAAAAAAGTTCTGATATGTAACATTTTTTTTTTAAATTTGAGAAATATATTGTAGAAAACGGATGAATCAATGAAATCTAATTTATTTCAACGATGAAAATTACTGTAGCAAATCTTATTTAAATATGTGCACTTTTTTATACTTGAAACACACTAAATTTATATTAACAAAAGGACAATATCTGGAATTTTAAAATGAAGATCAAAATATTTTTAAATATAAAAATAATTTGATCAAATTACTTTTATACCTACTGTGATACTTTCAGAAGTTGTCGATAATTAGCTTTGAAACTGCAACTTATTACACATTATATTTAAAGGTTCGAAAAGTTTTTAAATACAAATTTTAAGTCAACATTTTAGCATGTATTGTGTCTTCTGCAAATAAACAGATAAAAACATTTAATAATAGGAATTAAACATAGGAATAATAGGAATTAAACATAGATAGATACTCCCATGACGTATTAGACATTATAGCATTATATACCAAAAATGTTATTTATGATATATTTTTATAGTTATAAAAAATTATTTATGATAAATTTTGATAGTTTTGAAGGAGATTTTGCTTATTTAGAAGATTAAATACAGCTTAAATAGTTTCAAAAAAGTTAAAATCATAAATTCAAACATTTGAGTAAAAATTTTATATAATAGAAAACTGTAAAATAAATGCGCATTTCATTAAACTTGTACTTAAAAAAACAAATAAACTACTCACTTTACACTGAATCAAATGAAAAAGAATCAAATCTGAAAAAATTATGAACAAATCTTATATTTATTGTATTCTTTATCTTTAGAAAATTGATAACTTGAAGCTGACTTTCATTACAACTTATGAAACGTGTGAAATTTTTAATTCCGAGCTTTCTGATTATAAAAAAAAATATTCTTTTTTTAAAACTTGTTCAATAGAATTTAATAACCCTAAAATTTTATCCTAATAATATAAATAGGAAGAAATTCCTTGGAATGCTTCAAATATTTACGTTTTGTGTTTCATTATCTAAAAAAATCTTGGATTGGTCAATATAACTCCACTGAATCGAAACCAAAATCTTTGAAGAGTCTTTAAATTTCAGAGTTTTAGGTAATAGATCTCTGATTTAAATTTCTTTTATTATTTTGATCAGTTAAAACTAGCTTGGGTTCCTCCTCAAGTCGCAAACAGAACTGCATTCTTTATGATATACCTCATTGAAGAGAATCACTTTAATTTTTAAAAATCTGAAGAACAAGAATAAAAGAGAAAATGCACTTCTCTGCTGAATAGGACAAATTAATTCCTTAGTTAGAAATATAACCATTAGAAATATAACCCATTGCACAGACCTACCAGCCCCACCCTAGTTATATCGCAGTTATCATTTGAGGTTATTCTGTGAGATGTAGGAAAATTGCAGTTTGAATGCACGTTTTAATCAGGTACCTAGTATTTTACCTACTTAACATCCTTCGTAATGATTTCTTAGACGATTAATTAGAAACAGGAGGCGATCATATTTGATTCAATTTAAGTCGTGTCGGTTATTCTGCCAAATACAGTAGAAATTACTAGCGGAATGAACAATAACTTAGTTAGATGTTCGACATTCTACCAACTTAAAAATTTAGGCACTCATTATATATATTTCTTTTTCTTGAATAGCCAGCAAAAAACGAAATCATGTTCACTTATCGTCATAACTCGACGGATGGAGACGACACTAAGATCGCAATTTCGCTGGCTTAACCATTGTTAGCCAAATTATCACGTTGGGGGAAAAGTCGCATATTTCAAATGTTTAATTTATAATAATTTGAATTTAGTATTTAAATTATCACATTCTTTGATATACAATTATAGACATTTCTTTTCATGAAAGTTTTGATTTATCGCCGATAGAGTGATGAATCCAACAGGTGGTAAATTTACTCCCCTTGCACTTCTAGTAACGCCATCTCTATTCTAGATGAGGCTCTTGGTTCAGCTTAAGCAATATCACGTGGAGTGCACTTAGAAATTCACGATCGTGAATGTTTCCCATTCAATTTGCCCACTTTTCCAGATATTGGCTGGAATATCATCCTCCTAAACGTCATCTAAGCCAGACTTTCTTTAATACGTTTCCCTCGATCGCAATTAGGAAGATAATTCCTAGAGGATCATATAATCTAATGTAAGGAAAAAGGGTCCATTTTGTTTGAGTTTTCGCCGTTAGTTTGAATTAAACTTGTAATTTAATGAATCGAATTTGGATACCAATAAATTTATAAATTCATATTACTATTAAAATCTACCATTTTTATCATACCTGTTTCTCAATTACTTTCTGGAATACCTTTCAGTGCTTGTTTCAACACCTGACGTTGAATTCTCTACATAAAACTGATTTTCAGGTGTATGAGCTCCTACCAGAAATCGTCATATGCACGTTATTTCAAAGTATGAATTGCAAAATCTGTTCAACTTATCTTGTCCACGATTGCTTTGAGTAATTGAAAATGCTTTAAAGGATTTATCTTGGAGTTTCGTTAAATTATTCTTTGATAAGCGGTTTGGTGTTTGTAGATATGATTTGTTAAAAATATCTATGCATGCTATAAAAAATATCTATGCATAAATGCAAGGTTTACTGCACCAATCTATGCATTAAGTAAGTCAGAATAGTGTTTAAATTTTTGGACATGAAATTTTTTAATTTAGAAGAACAGAAATGTATTTTAGTGTTTTATCTAGCTAATTTTTAATATTCAAAGAATTATCTATAGAAATTTTGTGTTAGAAAAATATTCATTTCAATTATACATTTGCTAGTCCTCTAGTATTCTTAAATCAATCTACTAAAGTATCCCAAGCAATATTTTAATCAGTTTCAGCTACACCAAAATACTTAATCAACCCTTTGACTCCATCAAAGACTTTAATTTTTAAGAAATGCAATTTTTGTATGTAGGTTAACGCCTAGTTTTTAAATCATTTAATAAACTGGTCGCGTAGAGGTCCATTTTCATATTAATCGCTGAATACCGGCATTTTATTGTCCGGCATCTTGATCTAGAAAGCTGGATTATTTGAAGGAACAATTCTTGCGTATGAGTCATTTTCGTTTAGATAGAAATTGAACCTAGCTTCCTTTCCTCTTCTATTTTAGCATAACTGCTGATATAGTATGTTTCTACAAAGTTATAATGAGCCCCTTTCAACTATAGCTCAGCCTCCAAAACCTTCCAGCAGCGCAGGTTTTTGTGAATAGCTATAGATTTCCCCTGATATTCGGTAAATAAGCTTAATTTTTTCTCTAAATACATAAGAATCTATTTTCCTTAGAATTCTATTAAATAGTTACGAATAAAACTGATTTTCATATCATATAGCCGAATAGTTAAATTTTTATTGGCTTCTGCTGTGCTTGTCATTCTTTAACGCCAAATTACAAAACAGTTCAATCAAAACTTCAAAGGTATTAGATTGCTTTTTGATTAGGTTCCTACTGTTAGTCATCGAAGTGTGTGAACGATGGTTCATTGTTAAAGATAGAAATTAAATTTATTTACAAGGTTTAAAGGGGGATTTTATTCTTTGTATCAATTTTCTGTGGCAACAATAAAATATAGATAAAACATAATATAATTTTCAGACTGCTTTGTTCATTGAACATTTTTACAACTGTTCTGAATCATACACTTCTATTAGCTAATTAATGGAGCTTCAAAATATTATTAGAAGTGTTCTGAAGATAGTTTGCTGTCACCAAAAAGGACATTCGGTTAGAGGAAAGAATATCTAAAAGAAATCAAGAAATTTTCTTCAAACATAAAGTCCAATCAGGCTCAAAATTCAGGTAATAGTGTTAAAGCTTAAAATTAATGGACGGTTTCTCTCCAAGTACATAAAAATCGTGTCAGTCACTCGAAAACTCTTTAAAAGTCTGGAGTCATATATGTAAACTAAAAGTGCTAACAAAGGACTTTTAAAGCTGAAACAAAAAATTTCACGCTTATATTTGGAGAAAAATCACTCAAAATTGTTTTAATTATTGTGTTCTGCATATTAATCTCAAATCTAACCTTAATCTTATAACTTGGCGTCTGAAATTGATACTCGTATTTTCCAAAGCAATGATCTTATAAAAATGTTATTTGCTTTATCTTAAGTTTGAAAGAATTATCTTTTTAATGGTGAACATTTTCTTTTCATGCAATTATTTATCTAATCTTTATAATATTTTAATTCAATTTGATATACTATCATATACAATGTTTTTAAGCGATTCCAGCTCTTTATCAAAACTTTCAACCACGTACTTTTGACAACCAATAAATATTAGGATTTTCATTTTCGCTTTCATTTCGTAATATATGCCCCTTGTATGTTATAGTAAATTGTTTTATTGAATTCATGTGCCTGAGTCCTGTTAAATAAATTGGTGAAAGGTTTTTTAAGGAAGGCATCTCGTCTTAACAATTTAACAGACTGGTATATTAATAATCAGAGTGAATAAACTGGTCGCCAAAAGGTGGTTAGTTATGAAATAATAGAAGAATACGCCCTATACAAACGACGATGACAAACACATCTAGTGCTAACAATCATAAACCTTTTAACTTCCTAAGCATATCTCGCCTCTTATTGATATAAACAATTTATTTGTGGCAAAAAATACTTCAATAAAAAAGCTATATTTTTTTTTCTTTTGAAGCTCTTTACCATAATGTAATACTTTTTCAATGTTCCCTAAAACGTCATATACTTGGAAATAGCATCACGAAGTAAATAAAAGTAGTACTTAATTTTTAATTTTATCCCAATTATTTTATTTTTTTCTTCAAAAATAGAATACATTTCACTTTGGCAGAAATCGCCAAACCAATGCAAGCCTTGGGAGAATACTTCAGCCTCCAAAAGAAGGTAAAATGCGTGTGTCATCAGAAAACGCGAGTGAAAACGGAAGGAGGGGAGAGGGATGGGAGAGGTTTAAGTGGAGAGCATGCATGTGTCGTCGATTTCTGGTTTTCGCAAATGTAAAGACAAGGAATGTCGCAATATGCGTAGTCGAATGTAATAACACAAATACCTGATATCTTCAGTGATGGAAACCCTTCTACTCTTGCTGTGGGCATAGTTCCAGTAAATATTTCTTCTATGGCCATTTATTCCTTTAAATGTGCATTCAGCATTGTTATTTCAAAGTGCTGACTTACATAAACTTCAAAACTTAATTTATCTTAAACTTAATTTAAAACTTTTATTCCACCTGATAAATGTTCCATAATTTAAATTTCGTAATATTAGATTCAGCTTTTTGAAGTCACTTAAATAATAACCGCAACCAGAGACGGCAGTCAAAACGACTCTGCGTTGTTCATTAGCTCTAGTTGTCGCGTGGTATTTTGCTCTTGAACACAATCATCTCCACAATACGTTCGAGCTACTTTTTCAACAGTATGTTGACAAAAGTATAAATAAGAAACGCGTGCATATAATCGATTATTCCTTTTCAAGGTTTTTATTTATTTATTTTTTATGGAGTCATTGAATCCTTGTCTCTGAAACTGTTATTAATTTAAATAATGCAAAAAGAATAAAGAAATATTCTTCAAATAATATTTTGAAATATTGTATTCTTCATTTTTGATAGTTTAATTCTAAGAGTTATTAGCTTTAGAGTAATTCCGCATTGTCTAAATCAAGTAAATACGCATTAAAAGATTGTTTAGGTTTTCCTTACAGCATCTTTCCAACATTTAATATTATAGTAATTAACATTTTTATTATTAATATTTTTAATACTTTTTGTTAACTATATGGTTTTTAGAATTTATTGTATCTCCAAAATAAAATCTATAGTTGCTTACAAAAGACTGAAATAAAAAATAAGAATATAGTCATTTTGACTTCATGTCTCCAGTTTTGGATTAATATTACATACGCACAATTGTGAAGCCGGTGATATAATTTAAATTTGACTTTGAATTTCTTCCTTAACATTTTACTTGGATTATAGAAGTTATAAAGATAAATTATATTTTACTTTCGAAAATAGCTACGTAATTGTTTCACTTTTTCAATTTACAAATAATGTCAATTCACTGGGGGACTAATTCAATACAATTTAAGTTAACTTCAGGGTGATTATCATTAAAGTTGTGCTTTCAAACGGTTATTAAAAAAATAATCACTCATTAGAATGACCTGATATTTCATCTAGGTATGCGTAAAGCAATGGGAATTAGTTTTCCGACCGCAGAAAAAAAGTTCATGAGTCGATCGATAGATGCTACAGCACTGGTAATAAACTGCTGTATCTCGTGATACATCCCATAAATCTGTTGAAAATTTACTAAAATTATTTGGCAAGCAAATGAAAAAAAGGATTCCTGCGCATTTCCCATTTCTTTCTGCAGTGGTTAATACATAAAAAGCCTCTTTAGCTTTTATGTATTAACCACTGGATAAAGGATATGGATAAAGCAAAACATCGTAGTCTAAATGAATGAGTTAAATCATGAAATGTCCAGATTTTCAAAATACAATGCCAAATATTTTCTAAAAATTTGATGGATATAATATATACAAACGATTGTAGATTTCCACATCAACGAAAACTTATTATAATTTTATTAAACAATTCTTAAAGACGAAAATTCAAAACAAGATGCGTAGTTAACTAGGTGCATAATCCTTCACTTAATTTTTTTCCCTTTTATCACTAGAATCAGATAAAGGATAAATTCATTCATTGAAAATAGGACAACCTCAAGAGTTTTCATAAAATATAATAATAATATATATAAAGTTACTATGATTGTACAAAACTTATTAACCCGTTTCTGTCAATTTGAATATTACCTTATTCCAGTATGTTTTTAAGATAGAAATCACTTAGCTGTAGAAAATATACTTTTTGTAAACTCTTTTTATTTTAAAAATTGATTTTGGTGTAATTTTCAATGAAAATTCCAATATGAAACAATCATTGGAATCAAATAAATCATTATTTCACAAAACATTTTCTTCACTTGGAGGGAAATATGCAATATCATATTATTTTAATTTTATTATCTAATAAGCAGAATTTTTGCATTTTTATCCAAAAATTTTCATGATTTAAATTTTAAATGAGTTTATGAAAAAAGATACAATTCCTTGTAATAAAGTGTTCCGTTCTTTTTAAACCCTTTTTCCGCCTTTATTCTGGTGAGCATCTCTGCAATCGTCTATTTTCAACATTCGGCAGTAACGGGAAATCAAAAAGATATACCACCTTCTCCAACTCCCTTTTCCATTTCCTCAATGGCTTGATGAAATCTTTCACCTTCCTTGTCGCTCTTTGCGTCGAAACTATCAGAACCGTGCTTCAGGTTTAAAAGGAAAAAAAACCTTTTAAGCTCATATGAAATCTAATATCTTGAAATTTGCTTGAATCCACAACAATAAATTTTTAATTGTGTTTCAATCCTTTCCACTAAATCCAGTTTTACTACTTTCAAAGGTTTGCAGATTTATCTTTCCTTTATTTCAAATTTGAGCTTAAAACTTTTATTCAACACCATTTTACTAATCCATGTACTAGAAAAGTCTCTTCTTTCAGTTTTTCTCTGAGCAATTTTGAGAATAAAAATGTTTTATACATGTTTTGCGCTTTTAAAGATATAGAAAATTTCTTTATAAAGTCTACTTCACTACCTGAAGCTTTGAAGGTAAAGTAAGTCAGTGTTTAACATTTGGTGTTACTGCAGTGGAAGAGCCATTTTTGGAGCATCCAGTGCCTGGTAACATAAATAAAATATCTAAAATTCAAAAGTACTGAAATATCGTTAATTTTTTGTTTGTTAGATGTTTAAATGTTACTATCTCAGATTCGTTATTAACTCGTTAAAGAAAAATCAAATTAACCACATCAAAAAATTACAAACACATAAAAATAAGGAGGAAAAGTTGAAAGCACAATTCATACTTGATACTAAAGATCATAACGAATTTATAACTTCACAACCGTAAAATCAATCCAACTTTTTTAAATTATGCAACCGACTAAAAAATTTTGTAACAAATCTGCGTAAATGAGAAATGGTTAACATAAATTTATTAAAAATATTAAAAAATTAAAAAAGGCAAGAACAAAAATAATTTGTGTTTCATGTAAGAGAGAAAAATATAATTAATGTAACCATTTAGCTTCGTTTTTTTTAAAAAATATTTTTCTCAAACAGGAATACTTTCTCTCAAACAGGATACTTAAATTGCTATTGCTAAACGTTTCGAAATCCACCTTTCGAAACGAATTTTTCAAGCATTTGTTTCAAAGTTGCTCTATCAGTATAGAAAAAAAATGGAAGATTTTTGTTGTTGATGATTATACGACGTATCTTCAGCTGCCTCATTTGGTTCTTAATATGTGACTTCCTCGAACTCATTTGAATGTATTATGACTATTATAATTGTTTCGTTGGTCTAGTGGAGCGCATATTCAGATACAAATCTAAATTTTACGGCAGGAGGTTTGGCATCATTGGTAGTCATTCTTGGATTTACTGCCTACTAAAGAGCATTTCATTTTAATAAAACCTAGTACTTTAGTCATAGGTGTCGTCTAAGATTTAGACTTTGTTCAGTATTATTTTCCGTTTCGTATATCAATATTTCTAAATACCTTTTCTTCTTTTTATCAACAATTTTCGAATTATTAAGATCTTTTGAATTATCACTTTGTAGATAAGGGGCTAAGAAATAATTTTACCTTTAGTTATGTTGACATTTGCTACGTTTGAAAAATCAGTCATCAATTTTCTTAAATGAAAAATTTGAATCTTCCAGTGGTGAATTGTTCTTCTATTTTGATCCACTTTTATACTCAATTAGTTGTGTTTATTTTTATACTCGATTCATTGTGTTTATTTTTATTCTCAATTCATTGTGTTTATTTTTATACTCGATTCCTTGTGTTTATTTTTATACTCAATTCATTCTTTTTATACTGAATTCATTGTGTCAGCATCGTGAGATGTTTTAGATGGGCTTGTTGAAGTGGAAGCTACACATTTCTTACTAGAAATGTGTTGCTTATTATACACAAAAAAGTAACTAATTTTTGGTCTTCAGAATATGAAATATGTCTTTTGATTGTAGTAGAAATAATATATTTTTACCGTTTCTATTCAGACACGCTTGAATGAAACTTGTATAGCTTCAAAGTGATTATATTTCTGCGTAGAGGTAAAATAATTCTGTTATATTATATTTCTCCCAGACTAGTAGAAGTAATTTTCTATAGCGTGAAGTTTTTAAATGTTATACGTATAGATTCATGAAACATTTGAGAAAAATAGGGAAATTCTCCTTGACAGAGAAACGGATGATTTTGCAAACTAAAGTAATTTGAGGAATGGAGTGTTAGAATGTTTTAAACTGACAATCCTTCAGTATATGAATACGATGAAAAGAGTCGCTCCTTGCTTTGAAAATCTCTATTAATTTTTTCATGTAGATCGCTTAATATCTCTCCTATAGATATTATTTTCATCAAAAGGCATTTCAATTCAACATAACCAAGCATAGAAAGTCTAACAAGGTGGAGGAAGCCACCGGCTATGGGCCTTCCTAGCTTCAGCACTTTCCTTGGAGTCCTTCCTAAAACCTATATGTTTCTTTATGGAAAAGTAATCAAGTTTAGCGCCAACCCTAAGTCAGTCACTCCTTCGATTTTTCCCTAACAGACTAGTTACTGACCTGACTAATTAACAGCCGAATTGATATGCCAGGGACCGCAGGGCACATCACTCGTCTAATAGATCATCAATGACAGTCAAAACTTGGAGGTTTTGTTGTCAAGAAAAGCAAGAAACAATCAGACACTAACAGCGTTTCTTGGAGAACTCAAGAAGATATCAGAAGATGAAAGGGAAGGCACATCTGAAGGGAGAATTGACCCCTGGGGATCTTGGAATCGGGATCATAAAAAGTAGTTTAGTCCCTTAAGGTAGTGACAGTAACATGTTTTGTTAGATTTAACAAACTTTCTAAATGTTTGGAACATATTTTCTAATACACTCATCATTTCTTGCATATTCCAGTTTCATGTCCAAATAGGCGAAATATATTCTCTTCAAAATAATATGAAAAATTTCATTTGGTTAATTTACAGTATAATTACCGTAAATGCAGTAGAAAAATTCAGAACATTAACTGTCTCTGAAAGCCATTTCCCTCAGTCACAATTCAAACTAATCGAAAAGAAGACACTTTTAATCGAAGCTCAGAAAAATCTGAGCTGGTGAAATTATACCACCGAGGTAGTTTTCTGATTTTAAATTGATTTCTCAAGTTTTATTTTTGTGTTTAACTGTCAGTTTAATATAAAAAGAAATAGTACGTATTTTTATTAAAAGGAATTATACAATTTAAATATATTTATTAATTTTTCCATAAAACAAGATTATTTCGCTCTTAAATGTACAAATTCGGATTTTCTTTATTGTAATATGTGGTCTAGGCAATCTAGGCAATCATTTAAAACTGTCACTTAAAATTTGAAAATTTCAAACACGGTAGGAAGAGAAAATGAGACACTGCTTCAAAAAATAAGAAAGAAAGAGAGAGAGAGAAAGAAACTAAGAAAATGTTCCTCATTCAAAAAAGTGAAAAAAGTATCGCAAGTTTTTTTTTTTTTCAAATATAAAGGTTTGCTTCAACTCTCGAATCTATTTTGTGTAACAAAACCAGTATGTTTGCCAGTATTTTCCTTTGAGATATTACAGACATCTATGAATATAAAGAAAGATATTGAAATGTAAATAATGTAATAAAATTCATATAAAAGAACAGGAAACATACAAAATCCCTTGTTGAAAAAAATTGATGCTGAAAACAGAATATTCTTTCTAATTGATATCAGAAAAGTTATAATATTCCTACTATTACAATATTTTAGTAAGACAAACACGTTATTCGTTTGTACAAAAATTTGGATCTTTTAATGTAAATTCTGATTTCTATCTCTTGTATACTTATTATATGTCTTATTACATAATTTGTAAGCATTCTCT
>JAOUZG010033074.1:3091625-3120410 GCA_026289955.1 Argiope argentata
TCTGAAATTTCAATACATTTATTTAATTTTTTAGTAGTTTTTAGTACAGTTTTTTCAAATATTAATTCATTAATTTAATTATTTTTTAGTGCTTTAAATGGAGTTTTAGAAGTTTGTAAGAAAAATAGAAATAGATAGTTGCTCAATCGATAAAATTCAAGGATTTCAGTATTTTTCACTTGAAAGAGAAAATGCAAGTTCAATTCTTGCGCAAATCAATAATTTTTTGTTTCATTGTTTATATTAATTGTAATCATTTAGTAAAAAGTAATATAATGAATATATCCTTTGTTTTCCTAAGTAGGAATTAACTTAATTTTTTTATATTACTTGTTTCTGTGTTTTCCAGGAAATTTATTTATATAGTGAAAAAAGATTATTTAATGGCATATTATTCATTTTGTTGGATAACCGTTTACCATCTCGCCTTGAGCATCTTTCTTTGTACTTAGTCGAACTCAGCTTTATTAAAGAAATACCGGACAAAGCACATACAGCCTCGTCAGAATTAAAATTAATACGACTCAAGGAATTCATGAAGTGAGCAGAAATCCCACAGCTCAAAGGCAGGCGAGTATGATAGATTTGGTAACACGGTCTATTCATGTTACAACAATTTTTAATGGTTGATCAAATGTGAAAGCGTTCTCGCGTTATCGTGATTAAACATCGTTCGTTTCTACGATCGACGATTCTGCATAATTAGTTCGTTGAAATAATCTAGATGACGGCAGTACGCATTCAAATTCATGGTCTGATTTTTTTGCAGTAACTCTATCTTTCTTTGCAGTAACTATTGCAGTAAATTGCAACATTTTTAAAATTGCTCTACATGGAAGCCTAATATTGTTTCTATTTATTAGCTGAAATAGCAGTACAAAAAAGAGAATGTTGTTAGTTCGTCCTAAATGAGCAATCATCATCTGCTGTACAAAATAAATTTTAATATTTTCGACAATTCTGCCTGATTTTTTTACTTAAGCATAGCTGCGTCGCTTGTTGTATGCTAACTTGACATATATTATTGATATTGTAAATATATTCGGTTTACGACAGTAGCATTTGTGTTTGTGTACTGATAAAATACTTAGATTTGAATAGCTGTTAACTTGTTATTAACCGAATTGATGAAACTGAAAAAGAAATGTTTCTGTATTGGAATAGAAATCTCTAATTTAATGTTGGAAATTATTGACTTTGTCAATATATTTTGATATTCGCTTATAGTATGTGGATTTGTACATTCTTATGATATTTGAATTTGATTTATAATTAACATTATTTATTAAAATGGCGAGATCTTCAATAAAAGATTGTTTATACTGTGTAAAAACTATGTAACAAATGGATTATTTCCGAAAGTTTTAAAAATTTGTCAGAATATAAGTTCCCGATATTTCTGGATTTTTTCATACAAGGTTATCAATTTAATTTTGTTCACTTAATTATTGAAAATTAAATCGGATTATTTTGGTATTGCTAATAGAATTTTTTTCTGTGTAATTTTCTACGTTTGTTTTGCTTCAAGTTTTATTTCTATACACTAATTATACTTTCAATCTGTAAGGTCTTGTAGTTTTTATTTTTATGGATTATTAAGAAAGGCTACATAATATAGTCGAAAAAGTTGTTTTAGTTAAACTTTCATTGTCGGCTTTTATTAATATTAATTCCTTCAATTGAACTAATTGATGTGCGTTTTTATAAAAATATAATTCTTCAGGAAATGGCATATGTTCAGAAATAAAGGCTTAGGATGAGAATAAGTACAATGGCTGCACATTTTTTGTAGTATTTATTCATTAAAATATCGAAACGCAGTAGTCAGGTAATTCCGAAAAGACGACCCTCACACTTTCAGCAAGGCAAATATACTGCTAACCTGCCACCGTTGCTGAGAGGCAGAATAAGGCATGAAAGAGGAATTTGCTTAGCATCCGCTTGCCCGAAGTTTGACACCTCACAAATTTTTAAAAATTAAAGTAACAAGTATTTATTTTTAAACTAACACGTGGTTAATTTTCGTTCACACAATGCTTAAATAAAAATGCATATTTATGAATTGTTTTGAAATCAGTATTATAATTATTAAAAATTTTCATCTATTCTTAATTATTATTATTTTATTAAAAATATTATCTATATTTACGATTATGTTTACACTTAATTAAGAAAATAATTTTAATTACAACCTCACTCATGATAATTCTCAAGATATCTAGATTATTCAATATATCTTGACATTTATTCCACATTTATAAATTTCCTCAGAAATCATCTAAATTTTACAAGCTGTCCTTGCCTTTTTTGGGCAATATTGAGGCTGTGATTAAATACCCGTACTTATTGCTCATTCTTTGTCAATTTCTGCTAAAATTTCAATCTCTTCCTTGTTTTTTCTGCCAATTTCCTCCTTTCGCATCATTCTGTGTAAGATCAACTTCCTTCTCTCTGCTCTCATCAGATCTTGTGATTCCCGATCTTAGTGCTCTTCTATGAAGCTTTCAGGTAATTTCTTTGAATTCTGGGCTCTGATATCATTTTCCTCTGATTGTTCTCTTGCTTTCTCTCTCTCTCTCTCTCTGCTTGTCTTTACTGCTTTTTGTAATTTAATCTTCTCTTTTTCAGGTTTTTTAGTATTATTTTTGTACCGAGTTGAAGTAATCACGTTTTTCCGAAAGTCTTTGTTACGCTTGTTGACTCTCTTTTCTCAATCTTAGATCAACTATGAGATCTTTTGAAGCAGATTTACAGCAAGGAGTTGACTTCTCCACGAGGTTTCTGCTAAATGGGTAATTCCTACCATGACTTACATAATTATCAACTGATGATGCTCAGAATGGGAGTTGCTGAACCTTTTTGGGCTTAAGCACTTCGAACTCACCTATGGTATCAAGTTTGAAATTCTAGTTGACTGTAATTAATTAATTTTGCAGATTTAAGTTCCAAGTATCAATAATTGATTAAAGTGATTCATCAATAATGAGTGCTTTTATTCTATCTGAGGAAAAGTATACAACTTGTTGTCAACAATTATCATACAATACGTAAATTTATCACCAGAGAATTAAAAGAAATTAACTTATAGTCTGACATCTATGGAATTTGGGGAATAGTAGTTGGATACTGTGCACTTAAGTTTCTTTCTCACTAACACTTACTATTAATAAATTCATTTCTTGCAACAATTAAGATGATAGCTTATCACCCAACTTCAATTTTTTGAATTTTAAATGCTTTTTGGAACTTTTAGATTGAGAAAAATAATTTTAAATTCTAAAATTAAGAGCGCTATACATGCCTACATTAGTCAGACTAAAAATAATATTCGAAACATATGAAGGAACTTAAGAACTCTAGGGGACTGTTATGGTACGAAATGCAGTACGGCCAGCCGATATTCCTGGGCACTTCAAATTGCATTCGAGTTGAATAAGTATCAAATCAGAGTTATTTTATCGAAATTTAAGAACAAAAATGTGACTTGGTCTAATTCAGATTCAAAAATTTTAATTTCAGATGGCATTTCGAAATTAGGAAAAAATATTCAAATTTGTAAGAGAAAATCCCAAGGAAATGGTTAATATACAAGGGAAATTTATGACAGTCTCGAATAGAGAATATAAATAAGTAGAAAATTGTGTCTTCGAAATTTTCTAGTATATTCTCTATTAAATTTGGTATCGCCCTCTTCCTGTGCCAATTTGTGAATCTTCAGTACGGCAGCGAATGTTTTTCGTAGAATTATCCAACAAAATGTTTACAAATATAGCTATTTAACGTTAGCATAGCAGTTTTTCTGAATCCATTGTGTGAATATATATTTTGGAAGCTTTTGTGTAAACTGAGTGAAACTAAATTTAACATAGAAGTACAGTTGTAACATTGAGGCAACTTACCGAATTTCATTGATTTACCATTATTGCATTTAAATTATTATTATCAATACGAAAGTACTTAGTACCTGTGGTATGTGATTCATTCAAGAATAATTTAACCCCATATATGCATTTTGGAATCTTCTTTTAAAGATTGCAAACGCAATTTAATGCAAAACTGTCATTGTATTTATTCTCAAGACGATATATTAAAATGCATTTATGTAAATAATCGTATTTTTGATTTATTTCCTACACATCCATGTTGGAAAGTTAACCAAAAGGAGGTCCACCCCTTTACAGATTGGTTTCCGAATTGGATAAGCATCAACATTTAGATGTTTATCCTGTGTATCAAATTTTTATTTATGAAACCCTTTAAATTTCTAAATATTTTTATCACTTGTAGACTGGAAACATGACAGACAGGTTCATCTAAATGGGTTTCATTCGATATTTGGGGGAAAATATAAAATTGGATAAAAAATCAGCACTTTAATTGCCATCCGTCTAGGTCAAAACGTTTTTGATTTTTCGTCTTCACAAACAAACAGATGTAATACCAAAAATGGACTCCCTAAACAAAGAGATCGTCAAAAGCTAGAGTTCGAATCCTTTGATGAGTACAATACTTTTTCTATACATCGTATGCAAAAGAATAAAAATGTATTTTTTCCCATTTCAAAAAATTATAAGAAATCAATTGATGCACATCAGATGAATTTAAGTTCCAAAAGCAAATTATTTATTTCCGGTAGCCTGAATTTAGCATCCTAAGTTAACTAATGAGAGAATAGGTATATGTACATCTTATACCAATTTAGATGCTAGATCCAAGTGTAAATTCAAATGACTTAAAAGAACTCAATCGATTCATTTTCCTTAGAAAAATATAACTTTAATAAACACCACATAACGTTATTTTAATAAACACTACAGTAGCTAATTAAGTAAAGCTGAAATAAACTGAGACAACATGACGCCTTGATAAAAACAGTTACCAAATCTATAGTTTCTAATTATGCATAGCGTGTTGTGAAGAGTGCTCCAAATTCAAAAATATTTGCAAATAACCCTATTCCCAAAAAATAAACCATACCTTGAAAAATGTTTAATGCAAAATTTATATATTTTTCCTATTCCACCTTCTTTTGGATTATATGCTGTTTCGTATCAAAGTTTCTATAGTAATTTTAAAGGAAAAAAGTAACATGCCAAGAAAAATATAATATATCTCCTGTATAACATTTTTAGACAATTCCTAGAAATCAATTATTTTCAAAACAACAATAAGCATCTAAAATATAAAATTTGTAAATATTCTCTTGGCCTCACTTTTCGTCAACTTAAAAACAGGAACTGAGATTCTTTGTAATTTATTTTTTATTCAAGCTTTTTCTTTAGATTTGATACTATTACATGAAATACAAAGCTGTTATCAAAAGGAATATACAAAACTTATCAATATAGAAGCAAGTACTTTCAATTATTAATGAAATGGCACCTTTTATTTAGAATGTAAACAATTTTACATTCTTAATTTCTTTTCTACGAATTTTTGAACAGCACATTTCAAGCAATTTTAATTAATTGTTCGAAGTCAAGTCTGACACAATTTCTTAGATATCGAATTTCCTGCTCCCTTATCTGATTGTGATCTAGGTGTCATTAATTGGCTTGAAATCTTCAAGCAGGTTATTGACTCTAAGAAAGTATTCTGGTAAACTAGCGAAAACTATTAATCACTTGAAAATAAATCGATATTATTACTAAAGTATGTATAAATCAGCAGAATTGTTACAACTTTTGATGTAATTGTAGACAATTAATCAATGAGAATCTAATTTCAAAATAAGCATTTGGGCGGAAATTATATTTGAGGACTTATTCAAAAAATTGCTTTTGCTGCAATTTTCTGCAATAAGAATTTCAATTATAAACAATATGTTTTTCAGTGTCTTGGTCATTTTTAATTTTACGCAGGAAACTAAATATATGTCGAGGCTGTTTGCAATAAACAGCCTGAGATGCATAAAACATAAGTTGATTTCTGATGGACTTACTTCTTGGAGTTGTTATTATTTTATTAATTAATTAACCTTTAGTTAGAAGTCTTCTATTAGTTTCTGTGATCTCTCAGATCGCTTACTTTTTTTAAAACCTACTATGGTTTATTATTCAATAAAAATCAAAAATGTAAATTGTACTTATTAGAAAATAATATTTCATTTCTTTACGTTGAAAAGTATAAACATACATTTGTATCCATTTTCATCACAATTATTTTAATTTTCATTTCTTATCGGACTTATTTTTATCAACTTATTTCTTACTGAAGTAAAAAAAAAAAAATGCTTCCGATAGCCATAATAGCTTTAGACAACAATTTATATTTTAAAAGGAAACATGTAAAATATATTTTGTATTAAACGCCTACCATAGCACACAGTCTAAAATCTGTATGGATAAATTAAAAGAAAAAAATATCGAAGAAAAATGAAGATTTGGGCATGGCGATCAAAGAAATAAGAAATTCGCCTTGGATGGTGAGGGATTAAGGTCAAATCCTTCCACACTCTTTCATAAGATTTACTTCACTTCACGATGATTTAGCAAAAAAAATATATATATAAGGACATGGATTTACTTCAAAGAGAATGTAAAGAATGTACGACATTACATATTCCCAATGAAGGTTAAAGGATGATCTATATAAACGAATTTAATATTTATATAAACGAACAGTTTAAAAATAATTGGCAGTTACTTCACTCATTATGGTAGAAAATTTAACGAAGTAATTTTAAATACCCTTAACAATTTATAAATTATTTAAATAATCTGCATTATTTATTTATGTTTGTAAGGCATTATGTAATATTAACAAATATTATTGCATGAACTACACCTTATTAACAAAGTATTTCACATAAAAACGCTTTTTTTGTCGAATTAAATGTGTAATATTTTTTGTAAATTATTCAAAATAGTGCTGTAATAAATTTAATTTTCGATTCTGATAAATATGCTTTAGCATAAATTCTATAAGTGAAACACAAGAAATCCGGTTATCTTCAGGTTAAAAAAATGCATTATAATGTACTATCTTTATTTATTAAAATATTTGTGAAATAGATACTGTTTAATTTTTTATTAATTTACTTATAGTCGAAAAGCAACAATAAATAACTATAAAAAACTTTGACTGTAACAATATAAAAGTTTTGACTGTAACAAAACAACTGGCTATGTAAAATTGCAGAATTCTTCCGGAAAATGCATTACATTTTTGAGCTATTCGAATTCTATTTAGGAAAATGTTTTATTTTATCAAGTCAAAATTTATATATACAGACCAATTTTTTCCTCTTTTTTTACATTAATATCTCTTCAATTAAATTCAACCGTAACTAACGACGTTATTAACAAGGTTCATTAATAATACAGGTCTTTATAACTGAATGGCGACTTTTTGCCATTTCTATCCGAAATTAAAGAAACTATAATTTATTTACAATTCTTAGAAATAGCAAAAGAAATGCAACAAATTATTTAAATATGAAGTAAAATATTGTTATTGTGAAAGGAGTTAGCAAATATATGCACATATAAATTAGTAGTGGTGAATCTGATCCTGATTTTCATATGTTTCAAAACAGATAACGTTTGTTTATCCTTGCCAAGGAAATACAAATACACACCATATCTGACAGGCTTCTGTTGCAGAAAAATAGCCTTCAACATTAATTATTATAACACTTCGTGTAATATTTATGGCATATGTTTTAAATTTCATGGATGTTCGAATGGTCCACAAAGAGTTTCTCATGTCTACTGAGGAAGGTTTACAGCCGTTAATTAAAAGCACTATAGTTCTCTCTGCCTGTGCTTGATCTTAAAGCTTTAAATTTTCCTTTATATGATTATGAACAGAAATCCATTTTTATATATTAATTGGCTATTTTTGATAGCATGCTGCTCATGCAGGAGGCATTTAATATAAAATTAAAAATCGCCATTTTAATGTTATCATAATGTATCTTTTCATCAACTACTAATTCCGTAATTTCGACATATCTAATGCAGTATATCAAATCAAATATTTTTTTAACTAGGCTTTATTATCATAATGCAAATTTTCTTAATTATATAACGAAATTAATAAAATAATAAAATCATTTTTCTTTTTAAATTAAAGCGCAGAGTAGATTAAAAACTAGACAAAATCCATAATTTTATATAGTTATTTGCTGTTTCTTAAATTTCGTTTTATAAATATTTACCAAATACATCTGAACATTTGCCATTATCTATTAATTTTTGAAATACACAGTTTATTAAAACACAAATTATTTTTATTCATAGCATTTAATTATATAATTTTAATTCTTTTGCTTAAGAGAATTTTTTAAAAACCAAGGAATAAGAAAATTAGCAATATTCAGAATAGAATAGAATAAACAAATTCCTCAAAACAGTCAATTCCGATATTTCGGCATCATTTCTGTAACAACAACAAATATATGTTTTTCTTATTTAACAAGTGGAAAGTTATTCCTATAAAATTATTCATTATTGAATTGAATCTGATTTCTAAGAAAAAAAATAAAAAAAATTTTAAGCATTATCTTTCAATATTGTTTAAATATATCATTATTCTTCTAAAATATGAATTATTAATCCAGAGTTTAATTAATCAAGATTTTTAAGATATTTATTTTTTAATCAATCAAGATTTATAAGATATTTCTTTTTCAATCTATCAAAATTTATAAATTTTTAATCATATTTTGATCTTTATATATATATATATATATATATATATATATACTAGCGGACCCGACAGACGTTGTCCAAAAATTTCAAATCTACTTGAATAAGTTATAACAATTTTGTTCGTTTTGATGAAAAATTGAATGAAAATGTTATTACAATGCCTGACGTTATCACGTGTACAGTTCCCACAATTTAACTTATCGATTGCTTGTGAGTATGCGTATACTATGAGCTAAGTTCAATATAGAAACTTAGACTGAACTGAAACTTAACTGTTTCTATTCAACTTGGTTGAATAGAAACTTAAACGTGTTTTAATGAAAGGGTAAAAAAAGATGAAATTCGATCTATTGTTATTAAAAGGTATATATTTTTTTAATGTACAAAAAATAAATTTATCGTAATACCATTTCATGCACGATATTTTGGATTAATCCTTGTGGGGTATAAACAAACAAATTCGATAGTTTTCCAACCTTCGAACATTATATAATTGGCCGAGTGAGGAGCAAGGATTTTCTGACTTTGAGACTTATTAATAGTCATACCAAATACCAAGCGAATTGGAAATTGCAAACGTTTGAATGGGATAGGTGAGTCTGAAGGAATCATTGGGATCCGTGGTAAAAGTGCAACTTCATCTTGAAATTTGCCATTCAAAATAGTAGCCCCAAGAATATTTCTCATGATCTTTTTATGACTAATCGCGTGCCATTACATAATTTTGGTGCCTTCAAATTTCGAAGCAAAAGGATAGGTGAGCCAATCTTCAATATCAAGTTATGTGGTGAAGTTTTACAAATTAGCTCTGCATTCAAAAGATATAAATTAAAACATGTTTATTTTAAAGCTTATTAATGGAGTTATTAATGTATACATTATAAATGCATATTATCATGAAATAGCAGGGTCCAAAGAAATCAGCTTGAAGGTTTTGACAAAGATAATCCTAATACTCCTTTCTTATACTTTGATCGATGTCAAATGTTTGACAGTCAGAGGAAGTTTGTTTTAAATTTTTAAGCACATGCGTGAATTTTCTACAGTTTGGGTAACAAAAATTGGTTATAAATTTTTAATTCCTTTATTTGTTTTATTTTAATTCAAAAGTACTTGAAAATGAATCCGAAAAAATCGATTAATTAACAATGTTTAATTTCAAATGCATCAAAGATTAAAAAAATAATAATTTTTTAAAACAAATATCCTTTCAGGATAAAATAAACACACTGAGGGCACACTGGAAGATAAAAATGTAAAAACTCGATGAATTTTGCGATATCTTTATTTTGATATTTGATGTATATTTAAGCTGTAAGCAATCGTTTGGAAAAAAAGTATTTTGATATATTAATTAGTTTGCTCAATATCAGCATTTTTTTATTGTTATTAGGATGCAACACCCACTTGTTTCCATTTGGACAGCTGCAATAAAAACAGTTTCGTTTTCCTCCAAACACTGCTATTTGTAATTCTGATTTTAAGCTGTTGTTTTTGCTTTGCAGATGTTAAAAACTTCTACCTTTTCTTTCTTTTGTTGTTTGTTTTGGTTTGTTCATTCATTCGCCATACATTTCATATTCGAATGGCTCGTTTCAGTTCCTTTGAAATTAGATACTAAACCCGTTCTATTCAGGGTTAAAATTGAAATTTAATTTTAATTACCTTTTTTTTTCTAAATTTTGTTTTTAAAATTTTTTATCAGTTTTCACTACCGAAAGCCTAAAGGACGTCCAAATAAAAGCAAACAGTCTGAAAATGTTATGATGGACAAAGAAATCCTTTGATTCATAACCAAGCAATTCTAATGACATTTTGGAAGCTTTTACCAACTGCAATAAACCTGAAATAGTGAATTCATCATTTTAAAATTGTATATAATAGTTACATTGTTCTGGGCAATCACTTTAGTATTCTTTTTTGAAGAATTTTCTTTGTCCTGAATATCAGGAAAAATTTCTTCAAATGTGTATATTATGTGCTAAATATGGTAAAGAATTTCGTTCTGTATTTACTTGTGAAAGGGAACTTACATTAAAAAATAACCTTTGAAGTGAACAACAAAATTGTAGAGACCTTCTTGTCTCCACGAAGAAAATATATCAAAATTTGATTGCTGCTATATTATAACTCAGAAAAAAAGTTCATTATATAAAATAAATTGTATCTTATAAGCATGTATCATATTGTTATCATATAATAACAATGAAATGAAGAAAAATTCAAAAACATCATCACATGCCAAATTAGGAAAACATGAGCTCATAATTTATGAAAGTGGGGTATTTTGATTTGCTTCAATTTTTTTTATTGTATTTGTTTATGGCTGCACATATAGTTTGAATATGTTATAGGAATATAAATTAATCTTTGTGGCTAATGAAATGTTATTAAGAAAGTCTAATTTTTATTTGAACTTTTTTTTTGATGAAAAAAAGGAGTTGGTTTGGTTTCACCATTAGTATTTCCTTCATATTCTTTTACAAAAATATTTTAAATTTATAGATGTATATATTTCAGAAAATAAACTATTCTTTTAATAAAAATGAGTATTTCACAAATTTAAGTTATTTCAATTATGTTTCTGGTCTGTAAATGTACATTTAAATGTATTTTTAGCTTTTTCTACAAATGAAATTTTGTGATACTCTTCAAAATTTCAAATACTCTATGCACATTCTATTTTTAGTTACAACTCTGAAACTTTTCTCTTATGCTTTATGACCATATAATAATATAATTTGCATTTATAGATGAATTATGTATCTTATATTTTTTTTATTGAAGTAGTATCTTATATTTTTTTTTATTGAAGTTTTTTTTCAAGTAATATTATTGCATTGATTTTTTTAAATTTTTCAAAAAAAGTCTATAATATCAATTTTTAAAGGGAAAATCACATTTTGAATAAATTCAAGCATGCAAAATGTCATGAAAATTTCAAGAAAATTCAATATTTGTGCCTATTAATAAAGATTTACAAATTGACCGTTGGGAATGGATTTGAATAAATACTCTGCGTGAATTCAACAGTTTTGCTTCATAAAGTTGATTTATGGAATTGATAATATAGATACTGTGAAGTAGGAAACTTTATTTTGCATTTACTTTTTTCGAACATATCATTTATTTATTTCATTTCAAAGAATCATGTGCTGAAAATTACATTTTTCTGGATTTAATTTGCAGCAAAAATTTAAAAAGAATATAAACAGAATATCGAAAGCATGTTAAGCCAAACATGTGTAGCATGGGAAAAAAAACCTGAAGCCTTATTCATTTGGCAATTACTTATGACTACAACTTAAAACAACTTTTAAAATAAGATGTACTTAAAAATATATAAAATAAATTGTATCTTATAAGCATGTATCATATTGGCTTCATATAATAACAATGAAATGAAAAAAAAATTCAAAAAATCAGCACATATCAAATTAAAGAAAAACATGAGGACATAATTTATGAAAGATGTGTTTTGATTTGCTTCAAATTTTTTATTGTATTTGTTTATGGCTGCACATATAGTTTGAATATGTTATAGGAATATAAATTAATCTTTATGGCTAATGAAATGTTATTAAGAAAGTTTAATTTTTATTTGAATTTTTTTTGATGAAAAAAAGGAGTTGGTTTGATTTCACCAATAGTATTTCCTTTATATTCTTTTACAAAAATATTTTAAATTTATAGAAGTATATATTTCAGAAAATAAACAATTCTTTTAAAAAAATAAATATTTAATAAATTTAAATTATTTCAATTATTTTTCAGGTCTGTAAATGTACATTTAAATGTATTTTTAACTTTTTCTCAAAATGAAATTTTGTGATATTCTTGAAATTTTCAAATACTCCATGCACATTCTATTTTTAGTTACAACTCTGAAACTTTTTTCTTATGCTTCATGAACATATTATAATATAATTTGCATTTATAGATGAATTATGTATCTTATATATATATATATATATATATATATATATATATATATATATATATTAGTGAAGACTTCAAATAATATTATTGCAATGATTTTTAACATTTTTTTATATCAAGTATTAAAGGGAAAATCCCATCTTGAATTAATTCAAGCATGCAAAATATCATGAAAATTTCAAAATAATACAATATTTGTGCCTATTAATAAAGATTTACAAATACGGATTTGAATGAATACTCAGCATGAATTAAACAAATTTACTTTCATGAAGTTGATTTATAAAATTAATAATATAGATACTGTGAAATAGAAAACTATATTTTGCGTTCACTTTTTTGGAAAATATATTTATTTATTTATTTTCAAAGAATCGTGTGCTGAAAATTACATTTTTCTGGATTTAAGTTGCAGCAAAAATTTTAAAAGAATATAAACAGAATCTTGAAAACATGTTAAGCCAAACATTGTTAGCATGGGGGAAAAAACCGTAGCCTTATTCATTTGACATTTACTTATAACTACGACTCAAAATAACTTTTAAAAAAAGATGTACTTAAAAATATATAAGTAACAGAAATACTGTTTAATTACAAAAGCAACATAACTAACCTTTTAACAGCGTGTATCCGAAGTAAAACAAAACAGCAAACCAATAGTTTTGTCTCCGTTTAAATAAAGTTCTCAACAAAATGCGCATGCGTTAAACTTCATCCCCAGAAAATGCAATTTTTTTCCTACATGAGTTGGGCAGGTTAGAAATTTTTAATTTCCTTTATTCTGTTTTATTTTAATTCAAAAGTACATCAGAATGAATCTTAAAGGTCGATTAATTAACGATGTTTAATTTTGAATGAAATAAATGCAATGAAAATAAAAAAAAATCGTTTGAAATAATCGATCGGTAACATGTTAAGCCTAACCTCATCACTGCTAGAAAAAAAACCTAAAACCTTACTCATTTCGCGATGGGGGAAGGAAGTTATTTTGG
The DNA here is from genome assembly GCA_026289955.1 of Argiope argentata. Classification (NCBI taxonomy): domain Eukaryota; kingdom Metazoa; phylum Arthropoda; class Arachnida; order Araneae; family Araneidae; genus Argiope; species Argiope argentata. Next base: position 3,105,211 of record JAOUZG010033074.1, read on the forward strand.
CGGGAAAGTTAGTTTTTAATTAATAATTAAAATTCTACATTTTGTAGTGGACAGAATTGTGAATCTAAACCATTCTTGAATCCACTTGAACGCACAAAAAAAATTTCATCAAAATCGGACCTGTCGTTTAGGAGGAATTCAATCACATACACACGCACAGAAGATTTATATATATATATATATATATATATATCAAAATTTAAGACTGCAATTGGAAGAATTAAAAACTATTCTCCGAACATTCAAAGCAACGTAGATTTAGAGCTCTATATCTTTATACTCATATACAAACAAAATAGATCCGGTACACTCAATACAAAAACCCTTCCATCATACTAATTCTTTGTACATCCACACTGTTTTATAATTATCTTTGTACTGTATTTTAAAGTTCATGTATTTATAAATCAAGATTCATTGTTAAAAGTAAATTGTTTCTTCTTGTTCTTTAATTATATACTATTAATTTAGTCTTAACATTTAAACATTTAATTGAATCATCGAGACATTTAATAGTTTAAAAAATAAAAATAGGATACCTACATTACTCTTGGTGATTGTATACTGATATTTCCGTGTAAAGTTTCGATTCAACTTATTTCTAGTGATTTATAATTTTCTTTATGCCAACAGTTTGTCTCGACACAGGAAACTAAGTCGAGCTATTCTGCAATACAGCCTCTGCATCCGTGTAAATATTGGATTCGAGACAGGTTGCCGCCTTCCCCGAGGACTCATTAGATTCGGGTTGGAGGTCGATGAGATAGTTTCTAATGACAGTATTTATGTAGATAAATAGTGCAGTCTTAAATGCCCTAATCTAGGCCCCATGGGATAAGCAAGAATGGAAATTTATTTTATGACATACTCAGCTGTATGTAACCTTCACTAAAGGGAATTAATGATACTGAAAGGACATGATTCAATTTAAAAATCCGAATACGACTTGATTTTTTTATTTCGAATAACACTGAACAATTGCTACTAAAAAATAAACACTTCTAGAATCAATTCTTTGTAAATACAGAAATTTTAATGGAAATCCTCCGTTTTCTGGTATAACTCCTTATCTGACTCGCTTTAAACTTAAGGAATTAAAGAAGGAAGTTGTCTCACATATCTAATCCATCCAGTTGTATTGATAAGATGTCTATATTTTCATGATAAGCACCCTAAATTACTTATTTATTGAATTATTTTTATTTGGTTTTGATTTTTGTCAAACTGTAAAAATATGTTCACTGAAATATTTCAGTTTAAAGTAAATATGCAATATGCTGTTTGGTGTTTGTTTGTTTTATTCTAACCTGTTCAGTTTTAAGTATATAAAATTTGAAATTTTAATAATTGGTATCATTTTAAGCATAAAAAAACGAATCTATATGTACCTGTTTTCTCAAACCTGTTTCATTGAAGTCATTCATCAAATAACTTATTTTGAAGTTTATAACTTATTTATGCATCAAGAAATATTTTGAATTTTGTGGTATTAATTATCAGTGCAGAAGTATCTAAAAAATTTTCATATCCACTTCTAGATTAATTAAGCTAAATTTTTAGAGCATCAGCAAGTGTTTCGCTAAATATATATTTTGAACTTTTTCGAAAGGAAATTCTAAATTCACTATCTGTTTTTAGTAGATGGTATTTATTTATTCCAATAATGTCATTCATTAATTTATGATGTCAGCATTAATGTAATTTTTTATTGTATTTTACAGTTTTGTTCCAAACTAAAGAAAAAACTTGAGGTTTACCTATCTTATAATGGCTAAAATAAGTTTAAGTGGCTTACTTCAAAAATTTTCAGAAATTCGCCATTTTCATTTACAAAAATAATTTTTTAAAGCCAATTAGAGTTCAAAAATATTGCTCTCCCCTATAAAAAAATTCTTGTTTTCACACTGTCATATATTTCTGAAAGTCTGCAGTAAATCTGTAAATCATTTCAATAATATGATTTTTTTATATTCACAACATTTTAGAGCCCTATAATCAGACGAAAGAAATGGTATTTTATTACATTTTATTTATTTACTACGAAATTTGGCACTGAAAAACCTCATGCAATTTCATTTTATATTTTTAGCAATTATCTGAAATTTAACTTTCTTATAAATCTCCTTTTGGTTTCATACGGGGGTGAATGCTTAGGCTCAACCTAAAACTAAGGTCAGAAGTGTTTGCGCTTTACAGCAGAGACTTTTCATTAAGAATACATTGACTTTTCATAATTGAGGCCATTCGTCAGCCTCAAGATTTTTATTATAATTAAATTAAGAAGGGAATAAAGTTTTTGTAAACAAAGAAAATCAAATTTATTAAAATGCGAACTCTTTCGCAATAAGTGTTTCCATAATAATGTGTAATAAAGGTTCCCATAAGTAAAAATGTGTTTCTTTAGAGTAATATAAAAAGTAATTTATTAATTTACTGAATACTTTGGTGGTCCTTTCCAAAAAAATTTCTAAATTTTTACTAACAATTTACCAAACCCTTCGTAGTATACTGTTCCTTATCTAAAATATTTATTCTAATAGGAAATATGAATGTTTCTACACCCCATACACTCTAAGAAAATTGTAATTTACTCAATTCAATTATTTGAAAGCTGTGCTGTTTAAGATCTAATAAAATTTCTTAACTATATTCTGACCTATGGATTGACTGTAAACGTGTTATTTAATATTTCCAACAAATTGCTGCGAGAATTGTTCTTTACTTAAACCGAAATGTTCGAGTATTCATAGAAAGGGCAATGGATAGAAGTTTGTAATTCTTCCTGATGGTTTTTTAATTTTTTATTTCTTAATGCTCTATTGCTATTTTATTTTCAATTATATTCGTTCTTTAAAATAACAATTCATTTAACTGAATAAAGGGCGAAAATTGCAAAAAAAGATGCCTGGAAAGGTGTGCATACGGTAGTTGTGTTCATTTGAAAAAGAAATTTCTGATCGATAAATGAAAAATGATCAAGACATTTAATTTCAGACATTGTTAAATAGAAAAAAATAAGTCATATGTGAAGAAAAAGAATACTTCCTTTAATATAGAAGAAGATTTGTTCTTTGTAATCAAATTCACCCCCCCCCCTCATCATCTTTCTTTGAGAGATATGAAACGTTTAAACGTCAGCCTTCACGTGACTAATACAGAATAAAAGAAAGAAAGAAATGTTGTTAATTTAAAATTCAAGGCAAAGTGAAATTTAATAAATTAGTTTATGAGATTGAAATGATTATTATGTTGATAGTTTGATAGAGTGAAATAATTAAAACATATTTCCATCGTACAGAAAAATTTGTACTCTTGGGTATTCTTGTGACAGGAATAATAGAAAAATTGGCTAAAAATGTAATTCATTAAAAAAATAATAAAATATAGGAAAAAAAGAGAAAATATTTTATCTTATTCTAATGTTTGTGTACTACATTGTTGACAAGACATAAAATACTCCATAACATTTATAAACTTATAATGATGAAATTTTGAATATAATAATGAAATTTTGTGTATATTTACATATTAATATGGTAAAATAGAAAAAATTGCATTTTAACCTGAAAATGTTTTTTAAAAGCTAAGAAAGCAATTTTGAATGCTGCTTTCGTTTTAGTTAGAAGCGGAAAAGTATTTTTAAATTGATATGAAAATTACTAATTATTACCTTCTATTTGAGAAGCCCATTGTCATAAGGCAATTTTATGCATGCGCAACGAAGTTTTGTATTTTTTCTGTCCTTTTATTTGTATTCATTACGTCGGAACATAAAATTAATATACGGATTTATTTTAGTGTATAACAGAAACCTTCAACATAAATGTTGCGTCTTTTGATAATAATTCAAAAGTTTTACTTCAATGCGCATTCGTAATAAAAGCACATGAAACATTTTTATCTAGTGTAAAACTATAATTAAAAAAAAATATTTTGAAAAAAAAATCAGCTAAAATTATTTAATTTTCTGAATCTTTTTAACTACTCATTTATTCATTACACATTTCAATAATATGATACTCACGTCTAAGCGTGTATTTTGGAGACATGGTGTTGAATATAATTACGTTTTTTGCTAATTTGAAAGTCCATAATTCTCTGAAATCTTAAGACTAAAAATGAAAATATTGGTGGTAATAAGGGCTTTTAATTTCTTTTATACTCACCCAAGATGAAAAACACTGATTTTTGTGAATGATTTATTAAATTACCTTCTAATAAAATTGGTAAGATATTCATTTCTAAAAATACAACACAAATGTTTTAAGATGTGAAATTTTCTTTTCTTTTTTAATCAAATAAATGCATTGATTTTGTTAAACTTAGTAGTTTAGTAAACACTAAACTTTACCTAGAATTATTTATATTGGACTAAATTTATGCACCTTAGTTAAGAGATAACTTGTGTAATCGTCGTTAAGTTTCCATTTATAATCAAATTGATGATTGCAAAAAAGGTGTGCTGCATCTATAAACAGTAACTTCATTAAATAAAATAATATGAGTGATTGCATTAGAATATACATTAAAATAGTTTAATTAATAATAATTTGCAACCAAAATATCTATTAATTTACATTCGATTAATTAAAAAGAAGTCAGTTTGCTGCAAACAACTTTATTCATCATTACCGCACATATTCTAAGGGTTTTACATCATGTAAAATTATCAAAATGTCTCTGGAATTTCACTCTGTACATCAAGTTTTACTTTTGAGAGTTCACTCTCAAAAGTTCACTTCTATTCTGCCATTTTTCCTTCCAAAAGCACATTCTTTATATTATTAACACTTCAAAATACTTTGTTTGAAATTAGATATTTTATAATCTTTTCTATTCACGATTTATGAAAAACAATGGTAAGAGCACATCATTAAATGCACATTTTAAATTCTAATTTAAAAATGAATATACTTTAATTACGAGTACATGCAGATATGTCTTCATTTGATAACGTATAAATTTCACAATTATGATAGATATGCACATTGTTTATATAAAAAATCATTGCAAATTTTGTACATATTTTTTTTAAAAGGATGGATGATTTGATACAATAATTCTCTTAATACTGTGATAATCCAAAACAAATGATCAACTATTTTGCTTTTATTTTCTTATACTTATCTGCATAATGTTGCTAATTCTTTTCTCCTCCATTAAGGAGTAAAAATCTAATTGAACTATATTTCATAAGATAAGTTTCACTGAATAAGAATCCCTTCCATAAGACGGCCATATTTTATTGTCTCTTCTGTATTTATTATTGAAGAAAAATCCAGTTTACAAGTTTTTGTAAATGACTTGAAAGGTTATTCATACCTTACAGAGCATTTTCAGCATTTGTTTTCTCCCCCCCCCAAGTCCATAAAATTGAACTAGTATTATACAATATTTCAATTGTTTTTCTTTAATAGGTGATCGCTTTCATTTTTGACATCACACAAAATTCATTTTGAATGAAGAAGTGCTCAGTCTTTCAGTCTTCAACACATTTTACCACAAATAACTTTGTCTTTATACATGAAGGATAAACTCAAAAAGCATATATCTTTACTTATTTCACAGAAAATACCGCTGCTTCAGTAGTGTTTTTCATTCTTCAAATTGGTTGCTTGACTGAAGAGTTGTTGCATTATTGTAAGCATTCCGTATTTAACTACTTGAAAATTTGAATTATATATGATAAATATTAATTCCAATCAACATAAGCACACATATACATCTAGATAGTATTAAAATATCTTTAAAACAATCCATTTATGATATTTCGATTTCTTTATTAATCAACTAATGATATATATTTGGAGCACTACATATACAATAATTTTGCATTGGAAAGAAACATATGATATCAATCTGCTGGATAGCATTTGAAGTATTTCAGGAAAACATGATTTAATATTCATCTTCATTGAGCGTTCATAGCGGTGAATGAGCATGATAATATTTCATATAGAACACTGATGAGCCTTACGGTGAGTTTTTGTCATTTTGAAAATAAAATTATCAATTATGACAAAACACATGAAAATATTTTTTCAGAGATTACAAAAAATCATGAATGAGAACAGGACTTAATTAAATAAATACAAGTTCCTGAATGCAGCAATTAAGCAGAGCTGTGATCAAAATTCACAAAAATTGTCAAGAAACACCCTTTAAATATATATATATATATATCTTAATTTTCAGGTTAAAACTGGGAAATTATTATCTGAAAAGCTTTGCATATTACAATGTAAGCAATGTTCTTGAAAATAAATAAGCAGCTATTTCGGAAAGTATATTTTAAACTGAAAATATGAATCATTTTAATGCAGAAATTCCATTTCTCTGTAAGATGCCAAAACATTCTGTCTCTGTATTGAAACGAACGTTAAGTACCTAAAAAGAGAAATAATTAATATGAAAATCACATAATTAGCAAAAAGTCTTCTATTCTGCAACTATAGGGAAAGGGAAATGTCACACATCATATGATAAAATAAATTCAGACAAATTTAGATCTACAAAATCATCGAAGTTCTTTAAGATAGCTGAATAAATTATCTTGAATTTTGACCATGATTAGAGGTTAGCTCGCGTGTTAAACTAACGATTCACTGCCGGAGGCATTTAAAATGTCGGCCATACAAGGCACAAAAAGAACTTGACTGAAAAAAAAAATCCTATATATGAAACCCTAGCCACCTATCTGTTCATAAAATCGAACCAAATTGTTAGAGATAGTTGTTTGAAGATAGGCGCTGCAGAACGTGACGATTCTAAAGAACGCAGAGCTCACGGTTACGGTCACAATGAGAGAATTTCGAGAGACAACACCCACTTTTTCCTTGCGCAAATGGATCAGCGTATTGAAAAACCACAAATGATGTTGAAACGGAGTAAATCATTTTCAAAGAACAGTATTATAAAGGACTAATGGCAACACAGAGAGGAAAGAGAAATAAAGCTTTTGTAGGAATGGAAAGTTATAATTACGTGTTTTCAACGTGTTCGCTTTTGCAGGCCACAGCGCATTGCATTTGGGAGATCGTGGACGAAAATGCCGAAAGTAACATGAAAGAAGGAATATGCATTGCTCCACGTGTTAGGTCATCTTTCAATTCTGACACATCTCGTAAACCAGGCATGTCCACCTTAGATTTCAGATAACCCCAGAACCAGAAATCCATTAGCATGAGGTCGGAAGATCGCGGTGGCCACGATACTTCAAAGAGAGATAACTCTATCATCAAAGTGTTGTTGCAGCACTGGTGAACACATTGGACGACGTGTGGAGGAGCCTCATTTAGCATCCCTGCAACGTCACTAATGACATTTTGTTGCTGAAGAACAACGTAATTCTGAAACCTGTGGTAGTGACCTGTTAGAAGAAGTACGGACCGAAAACAAATGTGCTAGCGATGCCGCACCACACAGCCACTTTGGCTTCAAGTAAAGGCAGTGGTGACACATCGTGAGGGTTTATGTCAGCCCAGTGAACACAGTTCTTAGTGTTAACGATTCCAGTTAAAGAGAAGTGGGCCTCATCCATCCATACTACTTCAATTTCATCATATATGATGAGGAAAAAAATTGCGATGTCCACAGGCTGTTGCTCATCCCCAGAATGCAACATCTGGACGAGCTGGATAGCATTTAAGGAAGCATTCCGTTAAGGAAAAATTCGTACAACAGAGCGCAGAAGCCTGAGAGCTATGGTTTTTGATAAATTCAAAATGCGAGCACTATTTCTTGCAGTATGCAAGATACTTGCAGTATGCACTAAATAGTGCATCTTGCAGTATGCACTAAATAGTGCATCTTGCAGTATGCACTATTTCTTGCAGTATGCTTGCAGTTGCAAGTATGCGATAGACTTGCTGTAATTGTGTTAGGCACTTCCGCAACAACTTCAACTGGAACAGATGTTTGCCCGGTTCGAAGTCGATCGCGAGTGCATCCAGTTTCTTCAAATTTTCTTACCAAATTATGTACACTTCTTACGAAACATGGATCTTTTCTTAGCTTGTGATTTCGTCGATAAATTCGCACTGCTTCGACAGCATTTTCCTCATCCAGATAAAACAGCTTTATCAAATCACCTCGTTGTTTCTTTGTGAGCGTCATCTTGCTGGTTCAATCGAATATCTAACTGAATAAACTCTTCCTTCACTGCTTTTTAAAGGTTTTTTTCTCTCTCAAACAATGCTTTATGCCTGGTGATCTGCGATTGGTGCTTCTACTATCTAACCGTGTGAATTATGCAAAGTGCGTCAAAGCTCCTCTTCTCTGTGTTGTCATTGGTCCTTTATAATGCTCCTCTTTGAAAATGCTTTACGCCGGAAATTTTTGTCACACGCTAATCGTTCTAACGCCATTTGTGGTTTGTCGATTGGCTGATTAATTGGCGAAAGGAAAAGGTGGGTGTTGCTATTCGAAAATTTCGAAATTTCCTCACTGTAACCATAACCTTGAGCTCTGCGTTGCGTAAAATCCACACACAATCTCCAGCGCATACCTTTAAACAATCAGGTCTGAAATGTTGGTTTAATTGGTTGAGCGGATAGGCCACTAGGGTTTCATATATAGGGAAATTTTTTGCCCCCCCCCTTGTATATGTTTTTCTCCAAGTGAAGCTAAATAATGACTGTCTTCTTTAAATTGATAGTTCAAACTTAAACGTCGAATATTTATATTGAATTTTATAAGTTTTAAAAATATGCGCAATAGCCTCGCATATTTATAAAACGTATTCTTAATTAAATTTGATCACCTTGTATATAAGGAGCATGTACTGATAATGAATTCATTAATAAATTTGGACTGCCGATGATGAATTATATGTAAATTCTCAAAATGCTGTACATAACCATAACATATGAGCCAATGACAGATATTTATAGAAATATCCAACTCTCATTATTAACCACTGCTAATGGGTGATGCATTCTGTATGCGGTATTGAAATCTTTTAAATACTGTCAATCCTCAGAAAAGTACAGAATATTAAAATTATTTAAAATTTTAACTATGAGTAGAATTTTTTCTTAAATATATCCTTCCAGCACTTCAATGAGAAAATTTTGATTTTTTGAAATGTTTAGGAGATAAACTTATTTGTACGCTGTCTTCAGGTATCAAAACTAGTTTGTTATGCTTTTTTTATTTTCCTGTACGCCAGATATTTTATGAAAGAGAAGTCAAGTTTCGAGATCAAGAATTATTTAAATATTAAGAAAAATAAAATTCTGTGCTTAAAAGGTATGCCGTGAAATTTGTTTGCTCGCTGATTTCAAAAAAATATTTAAACAATAATATTTTTTCTTCTATAATTACAATTACATTTTTCTACATCTACTTTTTACGGCTATTCTTGCATTATTCATGAATTTTACCTAAAATTCATTGATCTTGAGTTCTACTTTATTTCCATCAAAACACTGAATTTAACACTTTTGAGGTTGAATGGCAAAAGTGATTTTACGTTTTATAATTTATTAATACAGTACATTATCTATGAATAAACACTGATTAAAGTAGATACATATAATAAAGGCTTCAAATTTCTTGCAGAGGTAAGCTTTAAATATGAGTGATAGTCAGTATGGTTGGTTAAATAATACAACCAAATGGTGGTAAACTGAAGTGGTGGTAACTCGCAGAAAACCAGGGTAAATCATTGGACAAGTTCTTATCAGGCTAAAATAGGGTAACCAGTTGACAGTCCAAATTAGCATCGTCAAAAGTAAGTAAATAGATGCCTAATTGTGCAGAATGAAAAGTAATGCACACATTTCTACTTATTTTGAAACAGATTATTTATATTTATTCATCAATTGAGTTCAAGATATTTCATTTAGGTTTTTTTATGAAAAAAGGAAAACATGCCGCCTTAAATTGTATTCATTTGACCAAATGCATTCACAAGTTTCAGCACACATGAAATAATCTCTAGCCTATTATAGCCAGGTACAAAAACAACTATAATCAAAATTGAACTTACGGGAGAAAATGAATAATATATTACTTATTGTGAAATGAAAAAGAGAAATATTACAGTACACAATTAGTTGTTTATAATTTAAAATTTAAAAAAAATGATTTTCAATTGAATTCATAAAGTAAACTCAGGTTGGTTGGCTATTGCAACAATTATACATGTTCTTTAGTTTTTTCAAAGCATTACTTGGAAAAATATAAAATAAATGCCATCAGTACTGAGGCTTTGCCTGAAACAGAAATTGATAGCGCTTGGTTGGTGAATTCAAAAGTTATTATTCTGTAGAATCCAGAATGGATGCTAGATGAAATCGGGGTTCAAACCTTTTCTTAGGACTGGCAAATACAATTAATCATACAGATAGCATCTAAAGCAAAAATATTTTAATATTTTTGGATTTTCCCTCATGTATGTAGTAAGTGGAATATATTACTTTCCTTTTTTTTATTTTTCAAAGCATTTTATTTCCATATTATATTCAAGATAAATTTCATGCTCTCGTGAAACATTCTTTCACATTTTGAAATTCCAAAACTAAAATTTTTAATTAATGTTTATACCTTTGCAAATTTTTATAAATTCTTAATACTGATCAGTAGCTACATCTGTACGTAAAATATATTGGTTTTATTGGATAAATGTGGATTCTTGGATCACAGAAAGTGCACTGTACTTCTTTTAAGAAATCTTATAGGGTAAAAATTAATAACATATAAGATATATCTTATATATTATGTCACTTTATCTTATACAGAAATATCCAAAATTTCAAATTATTCATCCTATTCATAATACTTTCATACAAAGGGCACAACATTATAATCTGGCTGTTTAATAAACTATTGTATTTTAAAAACAGTGACATGAATTAAATATATGAATTTTTTAACATTTCTTTGATATAATTTTGAAAATCAGATATTTCAAACCTAATCATACCCTTCACTGAAAAAATTTCTTTATCCTCAATTTCTGAATGGGAAGTTTGAACAGCATAATGCAGCTAATGCAAACATAAAAGAGCTTTATATATTTGATTTGAGTATTTGTAATTGATTGCAACTACCACAGCTTAAAAAGGCTGATTATTCTATACAATTTTTGTTTAAGAAACTGATTAATTTTTCGTTTTGCAAGCTAGGATTATATTTCTAAGCTTTTTCTTTTGAGTCTATAGACTTTATGAGGGAAATATTTAATTACCTAATTTATATTTTCTATTGAAAATTCTTATACTTGAGTTTTAAAAAGATTCTAATTATTTTAAATAAAGAAACTGAATAAAGAATCAAAATATTTTTTAGCTACGTTGCTAAAAATACATTGAATAAAATGGGAAATTCTATTGTTTTTAACCCAAACCCTGCTGCTAAACTTCATGCCAAAGAAATTCATTAACATTTTACAATAGTCTAAAAATACTTCTCTGGTCTCTTATTTCAAATCCTTATCTTAAATTTGGTAACAGGTAAAATGATAAAAAATAATGAATGGATGTTTTCAAACCTCAATAATAAATACATTTTCTAAAAGTTCGTCAAAAATATCCCAACAATAGTCTTATTTTCTTATTCTGAAAGGCTGAAATACTAGATGCTCTAATCCGCCTTTCAATTTAATTTACGAGACGTCATTTTTAGAAAAAATCTTTTAAAAGATTAATGAAAAGCTCAGAATTCTGTAAAGCTTTCAAAATGAGAATGCATTTCGTTTTCAGATTTGACAGAGATGACTTTGTCTACTCCTAAAAGAAACTTCCTTTTGCTGAAATGCGGAGGAGGGGAGGATAAAGCTGAAGTTTTGTCCATTAAGAGTTTTTTCTGTCAGCTAAAACAAAAAATGTAAACAGAAAAATGGGAAGAGTGAAATATTTAACCAAAAATGTAAAATGCTAAATTTGTATAAATAATATCAGCTTCGAAGGAAAAGAGACGCATTCTTTTAGTGTGTTGGAAATTTGGATTCTCAATTCAATTCTAACTGAATTAACTGGAATAAAAATTTAGCAGAGATATGCCTGTGACATAAAATATACTTTAGCTGGATTTGAAAAGTATTAATGGGCTCAAATAGCAGATTTATAAGGTATTGTATTTCATAGATTTAAAAGTTGCTTACTCAGAAATGTGATATGGAAATGACTGCCCCTTTGAAAAGGAAAGGCACCTGGAAATATGTAAACATATGTCCATCTAGAATAATTTCTACACGGATTAAAGAAATTTTTCCTTTTTTAAATAATTTTTTTATTTGGAGTTGATATGGAGTAATTTATTAAATAAAGGAACAATATTATGCTGGCACAGCAAATAATTTTTTTCTTTACACTGTTATAAATATAGTTATTCCCCTAGTTATTTGAAAATCAGTTTGAAGAATATTTAAAAATATATTATAAACGTAAAAACTTAAATAGCAGTTTGTAAGAAAACAGTTAACAGAAAACAGTAACAGTTTTATTTCATTGGAAAATGAAATAAAACTGTTTTAAACCTTTCCTGTTTTAAAAACTGTTTTTCCTTTACAAAATACTTCTGTCTGTTAATGAATATATAAATCAGATTTTAAGAAAAAATAGTTATCTGTTCCTTAATAATTATGGCTATTTAATTAAAATAAGCACATATATAAAATTTCATTTTCTCTGAAAATTAATTTCTAGTCTGGGAAATAAAATTTTATTAACATATCACTAATTATTAAAGATGAAACAAAAATTCTTCAGATTTTGCATTGTCATGTTTATATATGTTAATATCCAGTATTTAAAATAAAGGGAATGCTAAGTTTTCATATTAACTTGATTGCATACTAAAGAAGTAATTTGTGAACTTAGAAAGCAATGGAATCTCAATAAATCAAAACTATTAAATACAAAATTAAAGTTAAATCAAATAAAAAATTTTAATAAAATGTGGATATTTTTTTGAAAACTTCGTTGATTCCCTTCCTCTATCCTAATAAATTAACTATTTAATATCGGAAAAAAGAAAACATTTTTGAAGAAAACATAATTCATAGATTTTTAAATATATTTGCTATTAGAATCTGCCTATTCAGTTTCATAAAGTCGAATGCCAAAGCGATCAGTTTTAAGCTATATAAAATTCTTTTCATTGCTTTGAGGCTACAAAATGAAGATGATGATTCTCTGATTCCGAAATTATATTATAATGAAATAATTACACGAAAACATCTTTGAGGGAAATTCATTTCACTTTACTTAATTGCAAATTGCTTAAAAAATGCCCTGGTTATACACTATATGGCCAAAAGTATCCAGACATCCAGAAGTATGGATTTAGACAGTGCTGAAGTACATATTAACATGATGTTGGAACTTCTTTTGCATCGATGACCGCCTGTGCACTTCTGAGAAGACTTTCCACCAGGTTTTGATAGGCAGCTATAGGAATTGACTTCCAGGCGTCCATCAGAGCTGAAGTGCGTTTGCCGTGAAGAAGGTTGATTATCCTGGCTCCGTGATTTGTACTCTAACTCGTTCCAAAGGTGTTTTCTGAGATTTAGATCGGGGCTCTGAGAAAATAAGTAAAGTTTCTGAATACCCATTTCGTCAAACCACGTCTTTACAAGCCTCGGTGTGTGAAGGGAGAGGTAATCTTGCTGGAAGAGAAATGGGCCTTCCCAAAAATATTGTCATAGATTTGAAAGTGCAGTATTGTCCAGAATGTCCACATGTCCACATCCATTCATGTTTTTAACCACAGAAACTAACGGACCCAGGCTAAACCAAGGAAAACACTCCTACACGATTATGTTTCCACTACCAAACTTAACAGTTGGCACAATATAATCACTAAAGAAACGTTCGCCTGACCCAGACGCCTCCACCCGACTGCTAGAATGGAAAGGGAGATCCATCATTCTAAAGAACAGTTTGCACAAGTCCACAGTCCAATGCACCATTGCAATCAATGCTTCGCATTCATTGCAAGACCGTGGAATCCCAAGGGTTTTTTTTTAATTCTTGAGGAACAGTCCTTTATCTAACACTAACGCCTGATGAACTTTGAAACTCCTGAGAAATTTCTTTCAACCAGGACTAGTGATTTTGTTTCACTTCCCTTTTCAGAGCTGCATTCACTAAATTCTTTCGGCCTACCAATTTGTTTTTCTGAAGTTTCCCAGCATCTGCTTTTCCACTTCACAATTACATTATTCACAGCGGATTTACACTTCTGTGGAATATCCACAATCTCACAAGCTGATTTTCCACAAAGTTGGCATCCCTCTATACTGTTACTATCAAACTCTCTAACTTCTCTTGACTTACTCATTGCCTCACAAACACATAAATACAACCTGACAACCCCCTATTAACGCTTTTATAGCTTTCGATTGTGCATCAAATTGCGTCAACCACCAGAACCAATTTTAAGGGATGACCGGATACTTTTGGACAGATAGTGAACAATAAACATAAAATTTCAGAATTGGAAATATTTCGAGAAACAATAACATGTTACGTAATGTTTACATTTTTGCTTATTAATTTGCTGCCAATTAGAAGCTATGCCATCCAAAAATTACTTCATTGAATTTTATATGTCGTAATTTCACTAAAGCCTCATATCATAGATTTCTGAGTCAGTTTATTTATAAATAGATAACTACAGTTATTTACTTTACAATGCTGTTTCTTACTCTCTCGTGACATGCGTCTATGAAATCAGAGCATGGGAGAATCTTCTTATAATCAATAAAAGAGTTTATGTTTATAAGTTCTTATCTAACTTTAATTACATTTGATGAAACTTTCTATAACATCTATAAATGTCTGAGACAACTAAATACTTTAAGTATTTTAAATTGTTGTTCATGAGCTCATATTAAAGTAATATTCATTCAATTCGTTCAAGACCTGTTGTTTTAATTAAAGATATTTTTTTCAATTATAAATTCTATTATTAGCTTTCAAATCTATGTAATTTCTTTTAACCAATTCTGCTTAATTTCAGTAGTGAAGTAGCCTAATTTTCCTTTCACTAATACTCTCACTCACATGAACTAAATATTCTGACCCGTAAAGAACACTCAATCGATTTTTTTTAATTTTATGTGGCTTACATTGTTTTTCCACTCTTCGGACTGCCTTGAATATTAATACAAAATTTATCAAGAAATAATGTAAGAGTTAAAACTATACTGAGTAACTTTAAAGTGACTATAACGTATTTTAAATAATGTTTAT
>JAOUZG010033074.1:3120510-3130976 GCA_026289955.1 Argiope argentata
TATATATATATATATATTCAATGGACAATAAAGACAGTGTTTGTATTTTTTGTTACACTTGAATTTGTTAATGGAACAATAATCTATCTTATCTTTAAGCCATAATTACCATATTCAAAATAGATGTAAGTATTTAATTAATACTTAATTAAAATGTTTGAATATTTAGATTAATAGGATTAAGTTTCCTGGTACATTTATACATTGTATTTTTATTTCATTAATTAATTTCATACGTATGAACATAATGTGCTCATTATTCTTCGGAAAACAAAGGGTTTTTTCTTATAAAGTATAAAATTAATAAAACTTAAAAAGTGAATTCAAATAAAGTTTTTCAAAGATTTTCAAAGAAAAAAAACTTGGCTTATGATAATATTATTTTTGAATAGTGTTTCTGAAAGATGAGTAAACGAAGAGACCTATTGAAAGCAGTTTATTTTTGTCCTCAGTGACACTGTAGGTGAGCATGAATAGCTTATTTCCACAACAAAAGAATTTCTTGCTAGAGTAGAAAAAAAGTGAGTTGAGAATATGGTCTTGATGTTTGATTATACAACATTCTTTTAGGCGTTAGAAAATAACATTCATGTTTGCTTAAATGAATATATTCATATCTCTGACATAGATTGCATAAAATGCCAATCTACAATAGCTAACTGCGAAGAATAAAGAGCAAAAAGAATGTTCAAAGTATGAAAATTCTTTCACTGAGGTATCAGAAATGGAAGGAAATTTTGGAAGCCGTTATAAATAAAAGTGCTCGAGAGGCATAAAATGTAAATCAGGCCTTTCGGTAACAAAGAATGCACCAAACCAGTTTTGCTTAAAATAGACTACTTTGAAATGTGGTTATGGCCCAAAAGTGCCGTGTGTCATACTTTAAAAAGGCTTCCGAATGAATCTCCGCCGAATTCTCGCAATCATTTTACTCCTGTACGAAATCTTCTCTTTGTTCTTAACCTTTTACTTCATTTCTTGTCCGATTTCAAGGTTTAAGGTTTCTTTTTATGTTCTCTTGTCGTGTCCTATCCCATTAAGTTCCTTTAAACAAAGTACGTTTCTTCATTTTACTTCAAAAATGATGAACAGTTGTTTTTGTTTGTTTTTCTATCACTCGGAATTTCAAAAGCTTTTTGATTTTCAAAATTTTGGAAGGGGACATTTTTCTGATATGCACTTTTACGCTTCAATTTATAAGAATTTATGAAATCCATTAAAATAATGGAAATGCATATTTATAAAAGGAATGTCTTTCAAAAGAAAAACCTGTCCTTTTTTAAAAAAGCTAAAAATGTAATTGAGTAAATTTTAATCAATTGCCAAGTATCTATTTCTTTCTATGATTTCAAGGAAATAAGAAGAGGGAAGTTCAGCATTTTTGAAGCAAACAATACTGCTCTGGGATTGAGAAACAGCGTTACAAAAAACATTCGGTTTCATTTCTCCTCTAACCAGAAAGGGAACTCGTAAAAAATTACCACAAAAATATTTCAATATTTCCTTACTTTTATTTAAAAATTTCGAAATTGTGTTTCTGCTATAAATACTTGAAACTTAAGTGAATTGCTCCAAAAGCATCTCTATTTCAAAATCTTATTCCTTTATAAGTCATAATAAAAAGTTACGAAATTTGATATATAGAAATTTGATATATAGAGTTTGATATATAGAGTTGATATATAGAAATTAGTTCAGCAATATTTATTTCCAAATTATTGAGATCAGTAATAAATCACTATTTATTTCCAAATTATTCAGGATATTCTTCTTCTTTACTGCAGCATTTTTCTTTGTCCGTTTCCTTCAAAGAAGATTTGAGATCAAGAGCACTGATATAAATATGTAATTATCTAAAATTTCTCTGTAGTTGAAAAAATCTTAAGAAGTTAATTATCAGAAAAGTTCCTTTCATCACCATTTGACAATGAATTTAATACTATACCGATAATATTATCTTATTTCTCTAGCAAAATCTTTTTGAGCCAAATGTGATTAAATAAACTAAACAGGCGTCACATTTTTTAATATTTTTGAATTAATTTTTTTTCTCTGAAGCATTCGTTTTATAAATTATTTTATTTAATGCTGTTTGAAAATAATCTTTCCTGACTGATTTGGTCGTCATTATTATAGGTTTGGCTCTCAAGTACCAGAGGGTGTTTTGTGGCGAGCCATGTAAAAGCTCTGTTCCCCACGCTAATGGGTAATCGTTCTAAACATCCTGTCAAAAATCCTTTGTGCTGTGGATTTATAAGAAGGTGGATATGTGCCCAGATAAAAAGAAAAATAGAGATGAAAAAAGTTGTAAATAGAAATAAAGATGAGCCCCAAAAATGCAATGAGAACAAAGAAAAGGGGTTTCAAAGAAATTACTTGCCAATTACAAGAACTTTTCTGCAATTACAACAAAATTTCTTGAAAAAGGGGCAATTTTCGAAAAGTTGGTGGAACGCTTGGCTAAAAAAAGTGAGACCAGGTCTCGAGCACCAGAGAGGATGGTGTGGCTAATCAACAAAGACCCCGCATCACGCCAGAGAACATTTCACCAAGATGTCCACATTCTGCAAATGATGGTATAGGGATAACTGCAAGATTCGAGAATTTTTACATTTACTGCCTTAAACATTTCATATGAACATGCAGACGTTATTTATTGGAGAAGAGCCATTGCACCCATACCATTACCCTTTTCATGTTCATCACACATAACAGACATTTGTTGAATTTCCAGAGTGGTTTTTAATAGATGGTTGCAAATCCAAATTTTCTTTCACTGATGCTTATCTTTTAATGGTGGATATCACTACTACTACTCAATTATCATATGCCGTCTACATAAAATCTATTATATCCACGTTCATAATCTTTCTGGTATTGTTTTGTGACAGATATTTGTGCGGTATCATACCATTTAATTTAACCATATCTTTCGAAATCTTACCTTCCAGTTCTTATCCTTTGTTTTTGCTAGAGATTTTTTTCAGAATTACAAACTTGTTCCATTACGCTCCAAACAGTGTTGCAGCACTGAAACGTACAATTCTACTGACCATGGACATGCGTAATACTTTAGATTCCACGAATTCAGGGCGATATCCTGGTTTCTGGCGCCCAATCAACCGGCAGGTGTGGTCACTCAATTTCTCATACCTTGATTTGTCTTTTAAGGGTTATATGAAAAGCCTTGTTTATGATAGAAGTCTCGTCGATTCAGTTATAAAACTACATGTTCAAATTTCCGCTTCTCCATATTTTATCTAGCTCTATAAAATTTATGCATGCTATTTTTCGGCAGTTCGTTGATCAGTGTGCATCATTACCAGCAATATTAAATTTGAAAAGTTGCTGTGATGAAAAATTTATTTTATTGAAGTACATTGAATAAGATAATTCCGGTTCTCTCTATGTGGCTTTCTGTCTTGTTTTTAATAATTTCAGTATACATCCCATATCCTCTAGCGCATCAACGGATGAGTCATGAGTATATATTTATGCAATTTGTGCCATGTATATTTGAGTATCAATAGTCCTAAATATATGAATCACAAATTTTGAGCCATTTTATAAATGCTGATTAGTTAAATTGGAATATCCTGGAACTACTAAGAATGCCCATTTGATGAAAACAACTTCCCTTACACAAACTTTATAATTAATGGCGTAAAATGTAATAATATTTAATATATTTGTTTTCAAAATTATTCTAAATCTATTAGAATTTCAAACTATGATATTCAACTTTTCTTCAGGAAAGAATAATTACCGAAAAAAATACAAGCATAAACATAAAAGAGTGAACAGTTTCTGTTGTCTTCTGAGATTTTTTTACTTTCGTGATATTTAATTTTTAATACCAAAAATGCCTTTATTCATTGTAAAATAAAACTGTTTCTGCTTTCATTAAACAAAAAGTACAAACTTTGTAGGTTGAACATTTCACGATTAAATTCCTGAAACTTGTAAAGAAAGATAACAATATCATACCCTACATAAAAAAATTGACTATAAACTTGCAGAATAAACGTTTAGTTACAATCCTTTGTTCCACTTACTTGTTGGAAAGTGTTTTCCATTAAGGCTCAGACAGCAGCTCATAACCTTCAATAAAAAGAAACCTGAAGGGCTTTCGTTTTCCCAGATGTACTCGTTTACGGAAAAAATTACGCTGTAAGTGAACGCAATCTCAAATCCATGACATACGCTATGATCTGAGCAGTTTAAGAATACATTTGTATCTGGTATTCTACTAAAGTTCACCTTTTGTTTGGTTAGGAGCCAATAACATTAGCTCGGAGACGTAACGTTGAAAGTCTAAATAAAGGCAGCCCCCGAGCGACGAATTGCCTTTGGAGAGAAAGAAGAAAACTGCAACAAAAGAAGTAGCATTTTCATAGCCGGAGTCCCCTTGACTGCTGCATTGCAAGTGGAATTTAAAGGCTTTTCTGAAGATTGAAGCACCGAAATGATTCTTGTAGAGAAAGGTGACTCCTGAATGCATAGCGGAGATTTTTTTAGTTTAACAGAATAGGGTGTTTTTTTTTCGTGACAGTTGTAGCAAATTACGCTATTATTGGCAGGTTTCCATGTTTATAGGAGTCAGAACAGTCCACTTTTTCTCACATTTTAAAAAAATAATTTTCATGTCATGCCAGTCCTTATACGCCTAATGTATCTCTAGTTATTTTTTCCATCTATCTTCTACAATCGTTTTTTAAATATTTATTTAAAGATTGTGTTAACCAAGAATAGTGTGTTATATTGATTATGATTTAAGGTGTTTTGAATTATATTTAAATTTATACAAAATGTTTTAGTTTAACTGATATCATTAAGAAATCGTTGCATAATTTTAGAAAAGTTTTTATATCAACATACGAAAGATGGTTCAGAATTTCTTCATTATTTAGGTTTTTTTTAGTTTATACAAGATTTTGGTGTTGAATGAGCCTTTTATTTGTCTAATGTCTAAATTTTATTTTTTACTGCACCTTTTAAGAGGTGTTTTCTTTAAATATTTGAGAACTAGTTAAAGTGAATGACATTTATAACTCTTCAGATTACTTTAATTCCTCAATCATTGCATATATTATCTTCAGTTTCATAAATAATTCTATAACCTTATAGAGTAATCTATGGCATAAGTGCAGAAAATGTGTAAATATGCTTATAAATTTCAGACATCAGATATAGCAGATCATTTTCATATGCAGTAGTCCGATAAGATTGTTAAAATGGAATCCTAAATATCCTAAAATTTTTGAAATAAATGCTTTTATTTTACTTTGCTAATAACGTTTTTGAATTGAACTAATTGATATTTAAATTCCAACTAGATCTGTTAACCTGAATATGAAACATATGATTATTTAAATATTAATTAATTAATTCCTGTTTTATGAAATTATAATGCACAGTTATCCCACAAATATTTCAGAATCATCGCCTTAACAGGATTTAAATTAAGGAAAAGAAGTCTGGTGTCATTTAACCTCTTTCTCTTTTCTAAGTAAATACCATAACAATCTATTAATTGATTAGCAATAAAATTATAGGAAATTGCATCTATAAAATTATACTTTCACTACTAAAAGAAAGTTAAAAATATGCGATATGGATACTTTCAATTGCATCTTTTCTTAAAGAGTGCATCCAGATATTATTTTCGTCGGTTTCAGGCATGTTTCAAAAGAAAAAATGCAAACATATATCGAAATATGTTTGCTTATATATTTGAAAAAGCAATTCAACATGAAATTTTCAATTAAGAACAATTTCAATGAGTGCTTTACTGTGCAAACATTTTAAATTCAAAAGAATCAGACAAAAAGTTTCGGTATTCAGAAAGAGAAACTAAGTTCTCGTTTTGTTTATAAGATTAATTTTATCTTGACTTTCTTAGAAAAGAAACAGTATCATGTTAAAATGAATATACTAATAAATCTGATTCTGAATGGATTGAAAAATAATGGGGATGATTAAAATTTTCTCATCCATAGGACATAGAACGTTTTTAAACAACAAACATATTCAATTAATTTTCATTCATTAAGGTACAATATTATATGGGGTTGGCCTTCTTGTTATTCATAATAATAGCCATAATTCCATATTTCATAAATGATACCTGTTACTTCATTCTGATGGCTATCAAAAATAACAAAGCAAATTAAAGAATTAATTTTATATTGATAAGAGTTCATATCAATTTAATAAAAACGAATCAAACAAAAATTTTAAAAGAGGTGAATTAAAAAGAAATGTATTTAATTTCACTGGATTTCTATCATTATTTTAAATATAAGAACTTCGTCTTTTGTAATGTTTTAAAAAAATTTTACCTAAAATGTAAGAACATAATCATTTTAGGCAAATATTTTATTTTATGATTTGAATAGATTTTGAGATTCTTTTAAAAATATTTAATCTCAGTCATTTAATAAATATGATATTCTTTCTAAACCCAAATCTGAAAATGCTAAGAATTCAAACTTTAAATCAAATAAAAAAATAATGTATCTAGTTCAAACAATATTTTTCCAATTCGAAAGTATACTTTAAAAACGTATCCCAAAAGCATTCCCTTTTTTTGATACCTGAAAATATAATACAACAGTAGAATCTCGGTTCTTTAAAGATAAAGATGGAAAAGTAAACATTAAAAAAAGTGAAAAATCTATTTCTACGGCATCAAAAATCTCCAAAATAAAGTCTTTGAAAGATATCAACCTAAGAAAAGAAAGATTTTTTCAAAAAATAATTAAAGATCTTGACATGAGTTTAATCCAACAAGAAGAGCAGAATAATTTCTTACTACCTTCAGTCGTGTTTCTCATTAAAAGTCACATTACGATAATCTAATCTTATTATTACTTTATTATTTTTTTGGGGAAAGTTGATTTCCTTTATGAATTTTAAAGATGTTACAATCTTTCGATCGATTGAGTGATGCGAATCGAATGTTTAGTTGCGTAGATCACTGTAAATGAATTTTGTCGAATCCTTATTACCAGAACTCGGATCCATTATTTATTAAGTGTAAATCCTTAGTCAAAACCATTTTCAAAACAGTAAATTAATAATTCGAATCTCGATGCATTAAAAATAGGAAAATAAAAAAAACAAGAGATAATTAATATTGATTATTTATCGAAATAAGTTTTATTTAATTCTCATCCTTTTCAATAATGTTAGAATAGCGTGACTTGATTATTTTTATATTTTTTTTTTAAATTTTCTACTATATATAGATTGGTTTGGTGAAATTGTTTGTTATTAAGAAATAAAAAGGCTTTTAATTAATTTTAAATGCGTATTTCAAGGGCTTTCTAAAAATTACCTTTCACTAAAGTCCTGAAAGAAACTAATTTTATACATTTAAAGTTGTTTTAAAAATTGAAAGACATTTTTAAAAAATTGAGATTCTAGCTTAAGACAATCAGTTAATAACTGGCATCTAAATTTCTCAAATTTCATTAGTTGACTAGCATAAAAATGATTAAATGGTGCATTTATCATAACAATTCTTCCTCAAGTATTTAATATCTCTTCAACTTCAATGATACACTCTATCCCAAAATTCAATAGAATCTTATAATGTCCTTGTATTTTTATATGATGCATTTTAGTGTAATTACTTATATAGATATATTATGTTTATTAAATTGAAAAACGGTGTCCATACCTAGTAATTAAGGAAAAATTTTAAATCGCATAATAAGTATAAATAACTGTTCCAAAATTTTATAGATAAAAATTGCAATTTTAAGCAAATATGGCATTGGTAATCATGACATGGATTCTTAGCTTAATATAAACGCTGTTAGAAAAAGAAAAAGGAGAAAGAGTTGTTCTGCGTTTCAAGATGCCCAATTTTTGCTGATTTCTATAAGTAAATGAAATTATGAATTTAAAATTGCAATATAAAACTGTTAAATTAATATCGAAATCTTTCAATCTTTCTAAAAGAATGATTTATCATGTGTTAACTCATATAAGAACTTCGTCTCCCGTGTAAGAGTTTTAGCCCATGCGCTGTTTCTAGCTCATGCATAGAAACAGCGCATGAGCTAAAATTCTTACACGGGAAGATTGCATGGGACGGATATTATCTGTAAAAGACATATAAAGAAAGATTTCAAAGCAAAAACTGTCGGTTCATTAGGGTTCACTGATTGCAAGTTCATAGAACACTGTTCATAAACGAATTATAGAATTTGATTATATGATCCACATAAAAGTGGCTCTTAGATTATCATTCTCAGGGCTTCGAATTAGTAAGAGATGGGAATGAGTTTTTAATCATATGTCATATGATGATGAAAGGACAGATATTCCTTTCAAAGATGCGTAAAAAGGAATGGAACCTGACAGAAATATAATATATTCACATGATTTACGAAAATAGCCAAGGACAATTTTCAGTAGTCTATATGGTAATGGGTACACATTAGCGTAAGGCTACTTTCAGTTTTAATTTTCAAATTTATTTTTTTGAAGTTTTAAGTTAAGAGGATTTTTCCTTTTAATGTGGCCGACAGAATTCTCCTAAATACTTACAAATATTAAAGAATCATCTTATGCCATTTGTAGAAAACACAAAGGGGAGAAAATTGGAAATATCCACATTATACAGCTTCCAGCTCTGCTTCTAATTCTATGAAAAAATTATTTAAATTCAAAGTACGCTGCTGCTCTTGAACGGACACCAACGAAACCTGATCTAAACTCAGTTGAGAATGTGTGAGACATTATGTCTCGGAATAGAGATTATGGAGGACAATTCTTTTCATTGAATGCCTTTGAAAGTGCACCGTACAAAGCATAAAGGTGAAAAAACGTATATACGTTGTCATACTGAAGAATGTAAGGGTTTTAAACTATTAAAAATATTCTATTCAGTTTATTTCCATTAAAATCTCATATATTATATAAACTTTTGGAGGACTTAATATTTCCATTTTGTTATGTAATCCAAATACAAATTGTTTCTAAATATATCATTGACTGAAAGTCGCATATATTTCAATAAAAATATTTGTAATCAGCTTTTATATGCCTTTCCGTTTAATTGAAACATATATTTTACTAAAATCTATAACCGTTTTGAACAGAGTGTGTATTTGACTTGAATATTTAAAAAAGAAAAAAGTTTCAAATCCAAAAAAAAATGTGTGTTTATCAAATATACTTTTAATACTTCTGATAAAAAAGGTGCTATTTTATGGATAGACCTAAATACGCAGTGAATAAATATTCATTTAAAAAACATATATATTCTGATAACGTTTTACAATTGTTTTCTTTTTGTTCACAAATTTACATATCAGTTATACACAATAGTGTTTTCAGCTTACAACTGTTCAAAATATTTTTTAATGAAATTTGTTCAGCTATATATACCCATAGTTTATGAATCTAAGTCAGGCATACTCTGTTCGTCTATTTATGAAGAATACCTCAGATGGATGTAAACAACATTCGACCGAAATTCCACAGTTTTCATGTTGTTGCTTGCTATTTTTGCATTAAATTCACAATTTTATTTTTTTAATGCCTTATGCTAATCCTGTTAAATCATTTTTCCTTGCGGCATTATCACTTTTGTTACAGATATCTTCATTTGATGTTTTTGTGAGAATTCTTGTAATTTTAGTCTACTTGTGAAAGGCCGTACATGAAGAATAACGTCCACTTCATTAAATATATAGTCCTTTATACGGTTTTCAGCTATTAAATTAAATTTCTGTGTTTAGGAGAAAAACTAATAACTAAGCACAATCCATATCCCATTTTTTCCGTAAATACTTGCCGCTTTATATATGCAGGATATTGCCCAATTTTAATGTGCATAAATGACCCAGCTGTAGATTTTCATAATTGTTGCAGGAGATATTTTGAGTGAAGTCTTGTCCATTTATAAACAATAAATAGTTATAGTTATATAATAGTTAAATAACATTATGCATCCTATTCCAAAAAAATTATATTTTGTGAAAAACAAAGTCAATAAATCTTTTACTCTTGAATAAAAGTAATTATCACGTTAAAAATCCCTCAAAAGTCAGCTTAGAAATCGTATTCCTTTAAATACTCCACCAAATGGCATTTCTTTTTATACGATACTTTTTAATCAATAATAAGCTACAAACCCATTTGAAACCGTGATTGAGTTGTTATGAATCGTTGTAAAAGCTTTAGAAAATTGAAACATATATATTAGTTATTTTTGAAAATGCACATATGTTAAAATAATTTCCTGAACATTTGCAATTAAAATATTGTATATTTCAGATTTGTGTACACATTAAAAATTTTAATTATTTTAACATAAAAACTTTCGAATTGTTAGATTTTACAAACATCTTCTAATTGAGAGGGGGAAAATTAGTTATCTTTTATTAAACACTTTCATGCATATCTAAAAGGGGATAGAGGATCTAGAATAAGTAATTCTCAACACATCT
>JAOUZG010033074.1:3130986-3156139 GCA_026289955.1 Argiope argentata
TATTTCGCAAAAATAAAATAAAAATAAAATTTTATCTTCTTGAGGTTGTCAAAAAAAATCAGCCTTTAATAAAATGTTGCCACCACAATTTCAGAAGTTCTTATTTAAAAAAAAATTAATTACTACCAAAAATAAAACAGAAAAATACCATTTTCATCACGTGATTATATCAAATGAAACAAATAGGAAATGTGATATTTTTTAAATAATAAATGCAAAAGAAAATATTTCTTGATCGTTTGCTATATCAGAATTAATAATTCCATTAAAGAAATAAAGTAAATAAAAATACAAATTAAAAATATATTACAAAAGTGCGACAGTTAAAACTGAAATAGAATTTTTAGAAAAGTACCAAACGATAATCTTCTGAGAGTGAGATTAATTATTTAAAAGCAAGAAATCTTAGACGAACTTTGCAAATGAGGTCATTTCAATGAAACGACGAACAAAAAGCAATTGATAATGAGTAGTAGTAAAATATTTTTGAATTCTTTTTTTTTAATTTTTAAAACAATAAGGCATGTTTTGAATTGCTACTTTTGCTTATGTGAAGAAGATATTTTGTTCAAATCAAAGAATTCGCCTTCTTGATTGTAAATTATCTCCGCATTTTAATGAATCATGTGAAATAAAAACGTATATTCTTTCAACGAAGTAACGTAATAATAAAGCTGTACTGGTAAAAGTAGGTCAGCTATTTGAAAACGCATCTTCTTTCAAACAAGCATACGTAATAATTAACAATTCAAAATTTGTTAAAGCATATAAAACTATTTTTACCCACATTTTTCGGCGACATCAATACTTTCTACCAAAACAATATCATGTTCTCTCACGAGAAAAAAAATCAACTATCATTCCAAATTAAACATATGAAATTGTCATTTTCGACATGTGTCTGTATAAAATGAAACAAATTTGAAACATGAAATTTTTGGAAAATAAATGGATGGAAACGTTTTCTATGATATTTTACTATACATATATTACTAATCCATTTAAACAATTTTATTTAAGGCAAATATAACTTAACATCTACAAGGCACCTTCCCCTGATCGGAGCCCAACATCTAATTTCTTAATTTTTTGGGGAGGGACACACTCTCTTAACAAATTGTCTAAGTGAAATATATAATAAGTAGTTTAAGAGAAAAAATGCTGATGATTCAATTTTTTACATAAATCATCCGCTCTGTGAATCATATTTAACAAAATATTCTTGAGACAATAAGTCCTTAAATAAAAAAGTGGCATTCCAATCAACTAAATCAATCATCGAAGCTGATCGATCTATGAAAATTTCAACATAACTATTCGATATAAACTGGCGATGTTAGATCACTTTATCAGGATATCAAAGAAGCCAATCAGAGTTACTATTGAATAATTGGTCTAGATTATGAAAATGCTGATTGTTCTAAACTTGCAATAATCAGAACTGAATAAATCAGCCAGATTTGAAGAAGATATAATTGCTTATTTATTTATTTAGAAGTTGAAATATTAAGAATATTTTACAAATATGAATCTATAAGACCATAATTTAAGCCATAATTTTTTGAAATATATTTGTAAACCTAAATTTTTTTATTATTGAGAGCATTTATATACATCTAAAAATAACATTAAAAACTGAAGGTTTCAATTAACCTGTGCATTTTTTGCTGAATAATTCCTTGAAATCTCATAAATTATTAAAAAAAATTATGATGTTTCGATTTCTGTATTGAACATAAAACTTCAATGTCGGACTACTCTGCTTTCAGTTCTTAGTTGTATTTAAAGACATGCTTGTGTTGAGTAAAGAGGTGTTTATATTAATTGAAGTTTCATCATTTTCAATTTAATTTAAAAGTGAATTTTACGTGCACTGATAGAAAATCAGAGAGAGATGCGGAGTTCAAAAATCAGGACTGTTTAAGGCCTACATAATAGTATAAGTGAATTATAGGACTATCGAAATTTGAAGCTTAAAAATGTTTTGCTGAAAAACTTATTATGAAACCAAGTTATATAAAAAAAGATTTTACCCTTTAGTCGGCATTAATATTGGCGAACCGACTGGTCGCCAAAGGCGGCTAGTAATGAATATGTTAAAGCCAAAACGTAATTGCTCTTTTGAAAGATAAAAAAACAAACCTCAGATATTATCCTTTTCCCAAACTTTATTGGCTTTCAAACGAAGTAATTGAATAGTAACTATCACAAATAAATAACAAAATAATGAGAATGGGATTACAATTAAAGATAAAAAATAGGCATCAAGGAAAATACCAATAAAATTATGAAAAATGCTGCATCGTAAGACAAAAAAAAATTCTCTATATGGTTGGGAGGAAAGGATTAAAGTTTTTAAACTTAACTGCAATATCGCTAATTAAATAATTCCTATATCGTTAATTAATAATCTCATAACATCAAAATGATCGGAACAAAATTTCTCCTGGAGAAAAGAGAAATCTGAGACTATTATGAAATTAAAATTTGTACATCAATTTCTCCTTTTTTGCAGTTTATTGACCAAAGTTTTTGTACATTAACCAGAAGCCAGTTAAAAAAAATCTTTCAATTAACTTAGCGGTAGCATTTAATTAAACCCTAGCAATATTGAATTTTCGGACTTTTGGTTTTTAGAAATATTGATCAAAGGCAAAAATGAATTAAAATAGAATATTTACTCCTAGATGAAAATAATAAAACGGAGAGAACATTTAAAAAAATGTTTTTTTAAAGCACGTTCAATAGAAGAAGAATAATGAAAGGAGGATGGAGGAAAGATACATTTCCCTGTCATAGTGTTTGTTTTCTTTTGTTTTTACCTTTATTTGAAAGTTTCTGTTTATTTAATAAAAATATATTTCTCACACTAATGACTTGAAATGTAAACATATCAGAAAAAGTAGAAATTACTAGATGTATCTGTGAATGTTGTATATGTACTAGAAATAATCTTCATTCGGTATTGGAAATGAAAAAGTACTTCTTTACTTTTCTTTTCTTATAGAAATGAGAAATTTCCATTTTTTTCATCGCTATTTTGCAAATTAAGGCCTTTTAGGACGAAAAGTAAGGTCATACCCAAAAGAATAGACTACATTTACTTCTTAATCTTGTTTTACGTTGGATTAAGATATTTACGAGAAGGCTTTACCTTTAGGGTCATTTAAATCTATATTTACTCAATACATAAATTTCCTTAAATTCATTATAAAAAAAAGTAGAATTCTTCAAATATTAGAATAAATACGGATATGAAAAAAATATTCATTTTTCTGAGGCTTAAAAGAATTTCTTGTATAAAGAATAATTACAAAAAAGTGGAAGTGAGCTAAGTTTTATGAAAAAAAAATTAGCTAAGATGTGTAACTTTTTAGTAAATTTTTAATGAAGAGTCTGCGAAATGTATTTTCAAATATTCCAAAAAAATCAGTTAAATTTTTTTAAAAATATGCTTGAGATATTAGTAAGAGTAAAAAAATCCTGAAATGTGATCCTGCAAGGCAACAGCTTTATTTTATACATTAAATTTAATAAACTAATATAACTAAATAAAAAACGTATTGAAGCAAGCTATATATTTAATCTGGAGGCAATATTAACATATCAAATTAGAGTTATTTTTATTGGGAACTTATTTTTAGCAACAATGTTATAATGTAAATTAAAAGATATCAATTAAATTTATTTCCTTGATTTCTAAAAAGTTATCTGATAAATTACCTTGACTTTCGACGTTGCTGTTTAATTCAAAATTTTTTCTTGGTGCAAAGTGATATCTAAAATAGATCTTGTTTTGATTGATCGTGAAATTCTAGCAGCAGACAGATTTTGAACGTCGGTTGTCTGAAACCGATTCTTTCAGATATCCAGGAGGAGCACGCATTGAATGCGTTCCTCCTGATGAAAAAAGTGAGGAGTTCCCCTTTCCCCTGGAAACGAAACCATAACATCTTTGATCGAGGGGCAGCCTAATAGAATACTAAAGCATATAAAAAAATCTAATGTTCACAGGATGAAATAATTTTTCCCCTGAAATAGCAGCCAAAATCAGATTTTATTAGTTAGACATCAAAAAAATTGTTACAGACAAAATAAATAATGCAACATTTCAAATAGAATATATTCTAAAATAATATGATCAAGAGAATTTAGCTTTTTAAACCTTCTTATTATATGATCATTCCTGAAACAGGAAAAATAAAATTTATTTACATTCCCTTAATAAACTTTCAAACTCATTTTGAAAAATTAAGTTAATATAAAAAAGTAGAAAACTTTAGCCGGATAAAATACTTATATATGTGTAGCACGCGAAATCCTTTATAAATTATCGAATAAAAATGAGAATATTTTAGTATCTCAAACATTTCTCAATTTCTTTAATGGAAGAGACAATAAGGAAAACTCGTCTTCTGAAATTACTAAGCATTATCGTTTTCTTAACCTGCGCTTATTTCGGAGTTCAGTCTTAGAGAGTAGATTTGGAGAAAGCATCAAATATAATGGCTGAAATAAAATGAATTACACCACGAATTCATTAAGAAAGGAGAGAATAATCTCATTGTTTTACTTTACTAACTATTACTATACTGATTCCATCTGTTATTGTCCGCAAATTTAATTGAGAAATCTCTAACTCTCGTGTGAACTGCCCATTTAGTACCCTTTTCATCACATCATGCGACTGTCCCTTTCCAATTATTTAGAGTGGTGACACGCTTCGTTCCAAGTGATCGCAGTCTTATCTTGTAATAAAATATTCTCTTTGTCGGTAAATTGCTAGATCATGGCTTTAATTAGAATATTGCTACTTTAGGTTAATGCTACCTAATTTTCGAATCCTTCAATCACTGCAATAGGATTTAGAGTTCGGAATTCTTCATCTGTGTTTAATCTTACTCCAGTGATGGTAAATTACCCACAGCAGAAAGCCCTCAATTGGACATATTAGAATCTTGGAGAACTTATCTCCTTCAGAATATGTTACAGTTACCGGTACATTTAAAAAATATTTGTGAGTAAATTACTATAGAAAGCAGAAAATTAAATTGAACAATGAATATTTATTCAATGCTTTTTCATAGCTCTCTTGAAGAGAGACTCAGTGAGATTCATTTTTATAGATAATATTAAAGCTTACAATTTGTTAAGTGGCCCTTCCTGCTTATTATGTGCACAGAAAATATTCCTCATTTACATTATTAGCAAAGAATAGATTCTATTAAGTAGAAAATATCAGAAGGCTAGATAAAAACTGATAAATCAAACCTATAAAGCGATGCCCCAACAGCAGACATTAAAAAATCGCCTTAAAATTTTTAAATTTAAGCCATTGATTGCTAAACAAGGCAAGTATTTGATTATATAATTTTAAATGATATTAATTCTGTAGTAACCAATATTTGTTAAATTATATTTATCTGAAAAACTCCAAGATATAAGCTCCATTCCTATGAATAAATAAGTTCAAGACTATGTTTCTGCCTATAATGTTATAAGTGAAAAAAACTAAACTTTCTTCCAGAATGTTTAGTTATTTTTCTTTAATAAGTTTTAATCTACACGGTTAGTGATAGGATACGTTATTCTATAATATAATTCATTTCAGAGTCTTAAGATTTATTAACGTTATCCAGCGGGCATCATGTATCATAGTAAATATGCAGTATCACTCAATTATTCTGTAATTCTTGAGTGTAATCTATGCAGACAACACTTCACATTTATATAAGAAATATTCATATAAAATATAACTACAATTAATTAAAAAGGAAGAACTGGAATCGAAGAGAGGATTTTTTTTATTTTATGTATAATGCTATTCTCTGGTAAAACTAGATATTTGAAGTCAATGAAATGCTAGTTATAGAACAAAGAAAAATATTCTCATATATATATAGTAACATGAATAAATAATATATTTATTTTTCCCTTATAATATTTACAAAAGTATTATCAATTTTATGGTGCTATCACTTTATTGGAAGCCAATTCTTTCTCCATAATTCAAATTATCTAATGGGTACAAGAAAGTTACCTCTAACTTCTGTTAAAAGTCTTTTTTTAAACAGCATTTTTTCGAATTGACATAATTTTTTTCTAATAAATAATGGTAAGACAATTGTAATAAAAAATGTGAGCATAGTTTTAAGAAGATAATATTCAAGGATTTGCTTATATTTTTCTTATTTTATTGAATAATCTATAAAGAAAGTACAAAAACTTCTAAAATGAATTAATTTTAAATGCAAATTTAAAAAGAGAAAGTAATTCAATTTTTATAAACAATAATTTTCTTGATAATAAAAGTCTTAATTTATTATTTTCCCACTGGAAGTCTAGTAAAATGTTAAATATGTTTTATTATTTATTGCTTATGTTTTTATTCCCTGGTTGACAGATTTCATAGCAATTAAAATCATTAAATTCAATATATTCTTTACAAGAAGATGAATGCAATAAAAACTAGAGGAAGATATCCGTTTTCTTCATTTCCTTTGAATAAAATCAATAAAAAGAGAGTGCATAGAGAGAATGCATAGTGCACTTATCAGAGATAAATTCCTTTTTAATGCTGTAGTTAAAGACAGAAACCATCAATAATTTTTACATAGGAAAACATTTATACGAATTTATATTGAAATTCTCACCTTTCAAGAAATTTGAAATTCTGGGATATCATCTGGGTTCAAGGACGGTTAATTAATACAACCCTTGAGATTTTGTGTATCAATAGCAACTTTAGAAGATTCTACTAAAATCATGTCGAAACGTGGTTAAAATGTTTTGTTCCATCAGATAACCTTATTGATAAAGTTTTGACACAAATTTATGACCATCAAGAAATAAGGTGCGTATTGAGAGGAACTTCAGCACCACAAAACACACGAAGGAAGACAAACATCGACTGGAAGGACTTGGGTTGAGTTGGAAGTTTGATGATGGGAAAAGGAGTCCTAATATGTTATGATTCGGTTGTTGACTAGCATAATGATGATGAAAGGGGAAGGGGAGGGGGGACTCATCCACTCTAAAGGGAACGACTTGACCCTTTTTCGTGATGGTTACCTCCGGAGGGACTTGAAGATTTCTATCAAGGTCCTTTCTGATGATCTTGGACGTTTGCTGCAAGAAAGAACCAAGTGTCAGCAGATCAAATATGATAAAGGATAAAGTTAAAATATTATTTGTTTCAATAACACTCCTTTTAATTAATAGCAAATAAACCTTTATTTTTGAATTTTTTATAAAGACTGATTCCACCACTTTAAAAAGAATAGTATTTCCCCAGAAATACAAAAAAATGGACATACTGCGGCACAAACAATGCAAAACATATTTTAAACTTTTTAAACACTTAATTGTGAATAAAAATGGAATAGAATAATTTAATTTTTTAACACAATAGTACAATTGAGTTCAGATCAACCAAGATACGTTTGATAGACATAGCAAATTCATAGGAACTTTGAAACAGACATGAAATTTTTTTAATTTATCTCTTAACTTATTGAGAACCAGTTATTTTCCATTCTAAAATACCGTTACATGTATTATTGATACAGGAATTCCCTCATTCTCCCCTCAAATGAATTGAGCATAATTTTAGAATAACTGAATAAATGATTAAAAGGGGTTTTGAAAGTTGTTTAACGTGTTGACTATTAAAATCCCAAAAATTTAGTGGCCCAAATAATGAAAATACTTTAATTTATTTTTACAAAAATGAGCAAGCGAATTTGATGCGTGAATCAGTTTTTTCCAAATTAAAAATTCCTATATTGCCAAGAAAGGTTTACTCTTTCATCTTGAGTGAAAATTCATGCCATCAAATAACTACCATCAACCTTCTGAAGAATTCACAATAAACTGAATGCTACTTATCTTCACAAAGAACAATAGCAGGGATTAAGGTTAAGTTCAGATGATCATTTCTTGGAAAGGTACAAACTTGCCAGTACAAGGTATATCCGTGATTGGTATGAAGAAAGCCTATGCTACACCATTATTTTACCCTCGAGAAAAGCTGAAACCAACCACCATACAGAAAGCTTCTTATCTTTATTTTCCTATATCATATCGCAAAGACGAATGAGATGTACTATACAAACTTACAGAATTTCAAGCTTCAATACCTTCTAAACTGCAGTTTAAAAACTTCCAGAGAAGAATATTTCATTGTCAGTCAAGCATAAAAACTGTGACATTAACAAAGCTCCTGAATATTGAAAATGGTAAAAATCAGCCATATG
The DNA here is from genome assembly GCA_026289955.1 of Argiope argentata. Lineage (NCBI taxonomy): Eukaryota > Metazoa > Arthropoda > Arachnida > Araneae > Araneidae > Argiope > Argiope argentata. Next base: position 3,139,242 of record JAOUZG010033074.1, read on the forward strand.
GGCCAAATTAACAGCATTTCAAACAACATGAGAAGTTGTATTTCAGTATTGTTTGATTCCTGCATAAAATTACAATCAAAAACTGAGCTATAAATAAAATATCTGCCAGACATAAATAAAGAGATTATTTATTTTTATTGCTGCTGCTATGGTCATAGAAAGTGTGCCCTTCCAATTTTTTTAAAAAAAGTTTCTTAATTCGACAAATCCCTTTTCTTGTCTGGAAATTACTAATAACTTTTGATTAATATCATCTGTTCTAGTTTGCGCCTGAGGAACCTTGGTTTGTGGCATATTATCCTAGAATCTCTTGAATCTCTTAATTCCTCGGTAAAAAATCTCCACACATTTCCAGTTTTCTGGACTCGCTTTTGAGTTCAGATAGCTACTGTCAGCCTCAAATCATTTTAGGCAGTTATATTTCTTTCATACTCAATACATTTGAATGGTTTGATAATTAGTACCTGCCAAAAATGTTAAGGAATCATATGAAAGCTTGAAAATGCCCCCCAAAACTCTAAGAAGAATTTCAGAAATGTTACATCAAGCACTAAAATCCACGAAGAGCAGAAAATAGCTCAAATCTCTTAACAGGAGATGTAATTATAAAAAGGTTTATAAAATATTAAATTCTTAAAGGTTTAATGAATAACATCGCTCTGTTATAAGATAAAAAGAAAAAAAAAGTTCTTTAACATGTTACATTGTATATTTGGAATCGTTGTCTTTTGGTTTATTTTTGAAAGGCAGATGCCTGCTTTTAATACCTGCATTTATTCAGGTTTAATGTATTGAAATGTAACATTTAATATATTGAAATGAACACATTTATACCAATATTTCTATGAGCAGAAGGCTATACAAACTCAAAAATGTATTATCTTTCAGCTTAGCATTTTTTAAATTGGAAAGTTCTAATTTTTTGATTACTACTATTCTGTTTGCATTTGTTATGCAAATGCATCATTCTGGTAATTGCGACTTGAGTATAAAATACTATCCCAGGAACATATGTATTATTTGTGTCATCAAAAAAATACTCCTTGAAGAGAAAAATAAAAGTTGTTTCAGAAAAAAGAAAGGATTATAATTGAGAAATACTAAATATGTAAATATAAATATTGGGCATCTAAAAAAGTAAAATATTTTTAAAAATTCCCTTCTTCATATTTTCTAGTTAGAGAAAAATTTGCTACAAGGTACTTGCAAGTATGTCTGTTTATGGATATTGCACATCGATTATCATTGTTTGAGGAACATTTGAATTGCCATTTGGAGATAAATTTTATCTTTCACATTGGGACCTTTCGGCTGGCTATATTATGCGACTCTTCATTTAATGATGAAAGATCTCTTTCCTTATAATCTCCCTAATTGTACTATGAGTAGCCTTATTTTGATCACTCCATTTCATATTTATTAATGGGCAAGTAACAAGTGCGCTGTGAAAACAAAATTACCAGAAGAACTATTTTGATTTATAATCATGGAACATTGAGATTTTTCTTTTACAAGAAACATATATATTTGAACAAAAATATATATTTAAAAAATATTAATTTGTGCTCTTGATCACTAATTGATCAAGATCACCTGCCATTTTCCCCCTTACTATTTTTTCAATGCTTTGTTACAAAATCCCTTCTAAGTTTTTGTATGGTCTGTTATTTAATGTTCTATACGTTTTTATTGTTAAACTATATATATAAAGTACAGTGTAAAAATTTAAGTTTGGTTAAATGAAAGCAATACTAATTCATATTAATTACTAACGATACATGGATAAAATTTTCAAAAAATATATATAAATAAAAAGAGATTATTTTCTGAATATTATCATATTTTCACTAGCAAAGTCAGAAAATATCTGTAGAATAACTTTATACCATATTTTTTATAAGGTTATCAATACTTTTCAGGTCAAGTACCACTGAAATAGAACTCTAGGGATAAGCAAGGCTGATCATATTTTCAATTTATCTATGAATAATCCCTGAATACATGTGCTTTTCAAGAAAAGCAAGCCCTAACAAGTTATTGAGAAATGTTGAGAATTTATGACAATCAAAGCAATTGCACTATTTGAATACTTCCATTTGCTTTTTATTGCTCTCACTATTTTTATGTTTTACTTTCTCAAACTCAGACATCTGGATAGAATTTACTTGTCTTTTTGAAGAAAACCAAAAACATATCTTGAACCGAATCACAAGCATATAACAGAAAACCAAAGAAATAACTTTGTTAATAATTCTTTTATCAGATTGTGTGTTTATTGAAAAATTTTAAAGAATTGATAGGTGAATCGAGGAAATAAATGATTTTAAAACAATTTCTTATTTATGTTTCAATGATATTTAGAAAACTCTAGCTTTACGGACGTTGGAATAATTCAATTGGCTAAATTCTTTCATTTATTGAGCTTGATTTAGTCTTGGTTATATCAATTACTTCCAAAAGCTTTTTTCTCGCTTCCAAAAATGTTTGGCAAGGGCTTTTGGAAACTGCTGCAAAACCTAATTTATTTACTTCAAAAAGTAAATTTACTAACTATTTAATCATTTGCAATTTAATTTAGAAATTTTTACAGAGTTTTGACATTTAAAAAGATCTTTTTTGGCCAACAAATCTAAAGCCCTTTTAAAAAGAGGAAGCTACTGTGAAAAGAAAATGCAACTTTTCTGTTTTGCAGCTGTCAGTTGAAAATCCACCTTGCATTAATTAGAGATGGTTTATCAGGTAACGTCTCTGTAGCATCAGTATATGCAAGATATTTGAACTTTGATATAAATCGAGGGTTCAATCTTTAAAAAAATGATTAACTGGCAGTTTTCATTGAAAAAACTAGTTTAAATTCAATGACAACCATTAATTTGTATTTTTAAGATTAAATAAAATTAAAGACAAATTATCTGTTTAATAAGAGAACTTTTAATAATTTGATATATTTTAAACTAATAATAATTTTTAAGATTTCAACATCAGGTCAAATTTGTATTTGAAATTTTTATCCAATTTAAGATATTTTTACTGTAGCTCTTTTCTAGCATTTTACTAAATTCTCGAACAAAGAAGGAATACAAAAGGAATATATGTAACGAATCTTTTTTGATAAAGAATGACGACTGCAATGAAAAGAATATTTTAGGATTTTGTAAAATTACCAATAAGACTTTCTCAAGCAAAAACAAGTGTAATTGATTCTATTATCATCAGATCAAAACGTTTTATAGAACACATATTTGAAATAGGAACGTAAGATATTTTTATAGAATAATATTGAATAAAAAATATATTTGAATAAAAAAAATCGTGCCGAAATTTTTGTCATGTCTTATATTCTTTGGCTTTTTTATAAATCCTATTTTTAATCTAAATAAACATCTAATAGTTCCTGCATATTATTTAAGAAGTTATAATTTTGATAAATTCCTTTTTCTTATCTTATACACGTTTTACCTCTTAATTATCTTTAGGGGCAACATGTTGAAAATTGCATTTTAATGAAGTGTTTATGCTTTATTTTTACAATAGAATCTTAATAATTTGAATGTGTCAAAATTCTACGTAGATAAATTCATAAATTAAGTCTTTTCTGGTGCATAAAAAACGATATACTCAAATAAATATCTAAACGTCGATGAAATGGGGAGAAACTGAAATAACGTTTTGTACTAAAGGTGTTTGCTCCAATTTTGAAGAGGAACAATAGAACGAATTTCTTGGAATTTTTTCCGCATTTCTTAGTAACATAGAACACCAAATTTCTTTATAAACTACTTCATTTTTAGATCGAACCATAATATGAGCTATTCAATGACCAAGAAAAAAAAGATTAATAAATTTAAGAAGTTATAAGTAAAGAATAGTTAAAGAAATTTTTATGGTTGGTTTCTTTTTTTTTGTAAGAATACATCATCAAAAAACGTAATTTATTATTTAATAATCAAAACCAGTATTAAAGATTTTTCCATAAGAATTCTTTAAAAAATATAAAATTATAATTAAAAATTATAGAACAGAATAAAATTTATAAGTTTTTGATGTTTGGAAAAATATAAATTCCCAATTTTCTTATGTGTTTCACTGATTGTGATTAATCACAAGACTTATACGTAACAAATAAGAAAGGAAAGTTATTATTGAACAATATTCATTGAATAGTTTTGTACGTATTCCTTAAATGAATATTCTAATAAATAACAAAACATTCCTTTATTAATATTTACGAATTTTCACTAGAATATTTTTTTCATAATTTTTGTTAAAAAATGGCGAAATATTAACATTTAGTTATGAAATTACATATACTACTTACAAAATTCTGACTTATGATGAAATAAATACTCATTGTATTTCACAGCCATACCTGTATTTTGTGCTTCTCATCGGATATTTTCAATATTACTTTATGTTAATACGTTCTACTTACCTTGGTAATGCATACGTCTGTTCATGGTAGGACACTCACTTCCCTAAAAAGACAGAAATCGAAATCAATGTCTTTGTTCCGAAGATTAACTAAACATAAATAAACATTGAATTTCCTAAAATTGATTTGCGTACATCTCTTATGAATGTTATAAAAGTCTTTATTTAAATTACAGGCATAGCAAAAACAGTCTTTTACCAAAAAATTATCGAAAAGTATGTTTCGAGTGATTAATCCTTTTTGTTTTTGCATATTACTTTCAAAACTCAAGGGAAGTGACTGACCTTTGAATTTTTATTCAAACTGAAATAAAGTTTGATACGTACCTGTTTCTTTTCGATTGTATTGGTTGCTTTTATTAACTATTGACCCCTTAATATCATGGATAAGAGCTCCTTTTTTCTATATCATAGGATTATTAAAAATGACATTTTAATATTAGCTTTTTTTATCAAAACATTTTTCTATGCTAGAAAATCGGCAAATTTTAGACAATATTTATGAAAGTGAATAACAATTCCCAATTGTTTCGTGCCTAGTTTTGGACAGATCGTATTTAATCAGAAAAATTTACTTGAAATTATGTTATTTAGAAATATTTTTAGTATTCACAGTGAAACTCCTCTAATACTTCAGATAACTTATTGTTATTGTGAATATAAAGCTAAGGTTTTACTGTAAGTATTTAAGAATATTGCCTAATTCAAGAACTGATGGTTGTATGCGTTGAAGTTGAATTATGCATAAACTTTTGCCAAGGAAGGTATATATTAAACAATAGTAAAATGGAACGTGTATTATTAAATTCCTTCTACGAGGTAAAATATTTTAATAGAATGACATGAAAAAAATGCTGGTTGTGGATATTTTTAAAGAATTTATAAGACCGTAAAATATCCTTATCAAGACACTTCCTGGCAGAAGTGTCTTGACACATTCAATCGTTACTGTACAATAACTCTCTCTACGCACATTGCTTTCATAGGTTAGAACTTCAGAGACGTACAGTCTGATTTCTTGGAGGGAAAAATTGAGCATATTGCATTAAGGTCATGAATTATTGAAAGTAACAGTTTCTGTGACAAACAAGTATCGCTAAATTTTAAATGGATTTGTATAAATATTTCTGTCTATGTTTTGATTCTTTCAGCTATATATAAAAATATTTATATTTTATCTGAAAATGGAAGAGGTTCTTGAATTTAATTTTGAGTCATATATATATTTTTTTAGAATAAGCATAGAAACAAAAAGTATTCAGCTTCTGCAATTTGATGAGTCGCCATGTTTTTGAACTCCATGAACTCTAAAACTAATTTTCAAAAATTTGACTTCCTATATTTTTAACAATACGGTAATTAAGAAAAGCATAGAACTAGATGGAGGACATTTAAAATCTTGTCATGACATAACAAGTGGTGATTTGGATCATTTGGATCAATGCTATATGAAAGAAAAACCATTTGTCAGTACAAGCTTGTGTACACATGAAAATTTAAAAATAAAAAGACATATAAAAGATATTTGACGATAAATTTATATATAACAGGCAGATAGGTATGAGATTTGCAATTAAATAGGAAATTTTGTACTAATCCATTGGAAAGAAAAGACAGGTTTCTTCTTAAATGAAACAAAAATAAACAAAATAAGACCATATTAATAAAGATTATTTTACGTCACTAGGACTGAATTATTTACAAATGTTAATTCACAATTCTTCTTAGTGAAATAAATTATTTAAATTAATTTGGGAGTGCATTATCAAGGTTATAATTAAAATCGAACTTTTAAAAATACAGTTTAGAAATTAAATTGGTAATAAAACATCATTATTCATCAAATCATTTTAAAAAATGTAAAAATGACCTTTTTCAGCTTATAATTTCTTAAGCATCGCCAAACAAACCAACGAAGTTTCAAAGAACAAAAAAGAGCTATGAATTAGATATATTTTATTCATTCAGAATAGGTTTAATGCTGGTATTTAGAAACATCTGTTTGTATTTTCCTAATGCAGAATTATTCTGGAGTATAAGTTGCAACGCACATTCTTTGACGAAAGTCGATATGGAAACATTAGATTGCCGATTTTAGAATCGAAAAACATTTGAAATAGTACAGACAATATTAAATAAAAAAATCTAAAATTCTCAGTATTAATTCATCCTATAATGTCATAGTTTGGAAAGATGAAGCCTGTAACTAAAGATGCAACAATTCTAAAATAAATTTTATTTACTATTATCAAATAAAATAGTGTTTATCAGAGAAATAAGCATAGAATTTGATCACAGTCTCTACCTATGAAAAAACTCATTTTTTAAAAAAAATATGAAGGTTTTAAAGGAAATAATATTACGCTTAATAACATGAATAAAAATTATATACTTATCATATATCTAAGACAATAAATTAAATAATGGGATTCATTGAATAATCCAGTTAATTAATCAAAAGGGGTGTTTTTTATGTTCGTTGAGTGATGTAACGATGGAATAATATTTTTGTCATATATATATCGTGCTCATACAAGAAACTCTCGCAACATATAAATCTAATGGCCTGTCTACTCAATCAATCGAAAATAAATTTCAAACATTTTTACTTGAATGTATGTTCTGGAAACTGTAATAGTTTAAATAGCATAATTCTAGTGATTAGGATTACAGAGAAAATATTTCAAAATTTGCTTATGGTAAAACCGTATTACAGAAATGGATCATTCATTTCCTTCCTACAGAAATCGATAATCGCTTTAAAAAATATGACCAGCGTTGGAACGGTACACGAATGCCAAAAATTGTCAGCCTAAATTATTTTAAAGGGCCAATGATAACACAGAGATAATGTGTATCGGTCCACTTTGCGTAATCTGCAAGGAGTACGAATCGTAGATCGCCATCAGTGAAGTATGGCACGGGAGACATCTTCAATAAGCAGTGTGTGAAAATTTCTATTTCCATCAGGTGCTCAAAAGTGTCAAAAAGAAAACACTTACAGGAAAAAAAGTGATAAATTGATAAATCTGTTCATCTAAAAGGGAAAATTACTGCCGAAGGAATTCAAGTTTTCCGTTGAAATCCTAAGCTTAAACAATTGTCCATAAAAACTGCCTCTTATACGGTTTAAAAAATGTGAGACATTTCTTTAATTTGGGGAATTTCACCCTTATTATATATGCTGAAGATAGTAGGTGACCTCTAGAGATCATTTGAGCGGATGAGGGGCGGATCGTTTCTTTAAAAAGAAAATAAGCTCCATGAGCTGCATTCGATGAAAATCTTGTAGATGCATCTCAGGAAATTTAAAGCGTTAAATTGGTTTAATGATATTTTTTAAACTTTTAAATAACACTTCGAAGCTAACGTCATTCTATTGGTGAAAAATATATGAAATAGTTACTATACATTGATGTATTTTCACTTTTTTTAAAAAATTAAACCTAAGTTTATAAAATGTTCGAAGATATTTCTTTTCATTTTGGGGAAAAATTGAACTATGAGAAAGAATTTAAATGTTTTAAAAAAGCCCAATTCCTTGATATCTGGTATTAAATGTAGTAAAACTTTAATAAAAGCTATTTGCTGTGTATTATTTAAAAAAAATCTTCTGTAACTTCAAGGACATTTGTTTAATTCAAGCGAAATAATGATATGGTGGATTAATAAGTTTATTGGAAACTAAATAATGCACCTTTTATTTTTAATGCACTTGCAAGAAAAACTCGATTGTTTCAAACCCAGTTCCTAACCACGAATAAAACTTTTCTAGAAATAATCATAAAATAACTTACCTTTATCTTTCACACAAAAACATGCTCAAGATTTAAAGAATAAAATATGTAACCTCTGATAAATAAATGCTATTATTATAATATATTATGGCATCAAATAAAATTACGACACTTTTCAAGATTTTCTTTTCATACGCACTGTCGGAAATTAAATTTAAAATGAATAATCATGTTCTTATTCTTATTGAAATAAAGTCTGACGAATTTCAGATTAAACACCCTTATTTAACCGAAGAAAAACATTAAAAAAAGACTTACAATTCCCCTTTCTCTTTAAAAAAAGTACCCGCACTTTTCCTAATTAAAATGCTTTGGATCATGGATTTGTTTTTTTTTTTCATTACTTAAGCTTGATTTAAAGTAACAAAAAGGGCGGGACGAAGAAGAGAAAAGAACCATCGTATGCAAAAAGATGTATTAACAAAAAGCTTTAATTAACTACAGAGACAAAGGGGTTAAACAATGATAAAATTCTCGAAAAAACTTAAGAATAGCTCAACTGTTTGTGCTAAGATGGACTTTGTCAAGTCATAGAAAGTTTCATGCTGAATAAACTATGAAAATAAAATTAGACATAAGGGAGGATAACTCATTAGAACTAAGCTTTGGTTGTGCATATGGATTCCCTGCGAAACATTATAAATAGGAAATAATTCATTTGAGATTTGGGTTCCTTACCCTATATAATTATATATTTCATTCATTGAGTCATTTTATCTAGAAATTCTAAAAAAAATAGCAAAATATGTACGAGCTATTAAGACAAAAAGTTAAGTTAAAAAACTTCCTTCAAAATAATAAGGCGCGTAATTTAATGCAATTCTAACTCTTTGAATTCCATATATAGTGGAAAATTTCAAAACTTATTACTTTTCATTTGATGCTGTAATGCTAAGTAATAACAATTACCTCTTATTCCAATATCTCTATTATATAATCATTTATTAATTAAATGTTTATTGTATCAAACAAATTGACTTCGTTTCCAAGTTTCAGCCAATTTTCAAAAGAAATTTGTCTGATTTTAGAATGCGACACTTTGGAATGAGCCTTTAAAGCAGTTTTATTTATAATATCATATTCATTGAAATTTTTAACCTTTTCATCTGTTATTCTACATGGAGACACATTGATTTGCCTCTAAATAAAAATTATATAGACCTTAAGATATAGATATACTAAGAATTTATAAATATATATTCTTTATTTATGTTTTAAAAAAGACTCTAATTTCTAATCCATGATTAATTCATTCTATTTATAAATAGTCCTTTTTATCTCCCTCATTAATCGGGAAATTTTATAGTGTTTTTACATGTATTATATTTAATAATGAAAATGATGAGTACGCATTTCTTTATAAGCGGATTTGTTCTCATAGAAACTCTAAAAGCGATGTATATATTGCTATAGGGAAATCACCGAGCGTCACGAATATTCGGGATTAAATATGGAAATTCTGGATCTCGAAATAGTTCTAAAATTCCTATATATTCGAGAACCTTCGTTTTTGTTTCCAAATGGTAGCAAAGTTTTCAGTCAAGCTTTGAGGGTCATTGTCCTAATATTAATTTCGAATACATAGATATATCTGTAAATCTTCCCTATAACTCTGACTGCGCAAGAAAGTTATCCAAATTTGTTTCAATTCTTATAGTATAAAAATGCCTCCAACTGTACTAAACATTGCTTTTTCGGACTTTTTTTTAAATTATCAATTGGAATAATTTTTCTTAATGGCGCATACTGTTTGTACAAAGACAAATATATATTTAAAAAATCATATAAAATCATTTCTTGTCGTAGTCAATCTAGTTAGATTCAAATCATTTACTTTTTTGATCGTCAGTTTTTTCGATTTCAATTAACTTTAAATGGTTCCGTGTAACTTTCAGGTCATATTTTAATTTATTGACATTTTACAAACTAATTGTGTGTGTTTTCATGAGATGGCGCATAAATCTTAACTCTACGACGTTGCAAACACGACCAATACTAGTATTCATGAAAGGTATTGGTCATTGATTGCTAGGCTCATCAACCCGAAATAGCAAAATAATTGCTGTGCAAACTGTTGGCAGTAAAACTACGTGAAACCATTTGATGCAATTGAAATTATTTGTACTTTTGTCAGTGGTTACCAAACTATGTTTATGTATACATGTACATTTATGCCTTAAACCAAATGCAAATTGTTTTATGGACTTTCACATGTCAGCTATTATACACTGAAGTGCACATTTTATAAGGCCGGTGTGATAGCGCAATAAAATTGTTTAAACACAAGAAATTGTTTTCATTTGCATATATAGGTTTTATAATTTCTGATTTTTCGTTCCCACAATTTTTTTTGGAGTTAAAATAAAAATTCGGCCCCAAGAGGGTTAAATAAAATGATATCCCTTAAATAATTTATATCCCATTATCTCCTTTCCTAACCTGCTTTTGAATCTGTTACCAAAGTAACTCATGTTAATATGCACGTGAGTGTGTATTTGTAGCCCTTTCAAATTAAAACATTGTTTCAATTTGAATTTTGATGTATAATAATTTTCCATATAAATTTTAATTTTTGTTTTATTGAATTGTTTTGGCAGAATTAACATTATTTTAGTTCTTTTTAGTACTATTTATGCTTCATTTGGATTTCTACACTCACATTTTTGTGAATATTTTGTTAATTATTCCAAGTTTAACCTTTATGTTTGAAGGTAAAAAATTGATATTTTGTTAAACACTGTTGCGACTTTTTAAAAAACTTTAAAATGAACAAACTATTTTTAGATTACTGGGCACTTTCAGTATGCTTACTTCTGTAGTAAAGATTAATAATGATAAAATGAATTAAAAGAAATATTCGGGCGAAACAAAACGATTTATCAAATGTTTTATATTTGAGAAAGCCTATTAAAGTAAGTGAAGATAGTACTTCTTGACAATTGTAAAACATATATGGGAACAAAACGCATTTTCTAATTCCATATGAATAAATTGGTAGAACTGATCAAAGCTATACGCATGTCGATTTGTATTTTTCTTTCAAGTAAAGCAATTCAAAAATTTCAAAGAATATTGATAAAAAATCCCAATAAAAAATATACTTTTAAAGATTTCTAAACATGATATCGTGATTCTGATTTAAAAAAAAATATTTTGAAACTCATTAAAATGAAATAAATCTTCAGAATTTTAATACAGCACTTTATTTTATAAAGTTGTATCAATTTGCTGAGAAATAACATATAATAGATGTATTCTTTGACACAATTACGAAAAGAATTATTTTTTTCATTTTGTGAAATTCCATTTTGATGGCCGAAAACTTTTTACGATAATTGATATGAACGAGAGAAAGCTAAAAATATTTTTATATTTAATTTAAGAGTTAAATAAAAAATAAATCGCAAACGTTTTCCTTTAAAGTGATTTGTGCCTTTTAATGTTTTAAAATTAGGAATAATTTATTACCATAGTAAATTTTTAAGGAATTATAAAATTAGATTGCTGTTCAATTTAAAAATTAATATTTATTCGAGATAATGGAATAATTTTGTGATTCAAAACTACTCAGATAATTTATCCCCGATAATAATATGATTTAAAATGAAACATACAATCCTTAAAATCTCCCCTAAAAACATTTACTCCTAATTATAGATACGTTCAATTAGTTCTTTTTAGATACATATTTAGCAGCCCTTTGCATACAAAAGTATCATGAGATGAACAATTTTCGGTAGAAATACATTGAGTTTAATTTTTTAAATGCATTCCAAAAGAAGGACATTTCTGCTTTTGCGATAATTAGATGAGAAGAATTAGTAAATCCCCGCACGTATTTTAATTAGCACTTAAAATTTTTGGCAAGCATCTTTCTTTATATTGGGGTGATGTGGCACGGAGGAATGAGGTGAAAAGAAAATTCGACTTTTTAAATGAATGTTGCTGACTTAAAAACAACAAATAATCTCGCGGTGTATAATTTGGGAATCATATTCATGTACGATAAAGTATGAAATTGTTTTCGATACGTATTATTTTTAATTTAAATTGAAATATTGGCTACAAAGAGTATTGCTTTACCATTAACAAACAGCCATTTAAAAAAATTATAAAGCAGTGGTATAAGGGATTGAAATGGCTACAGTAAAACTAATAAAGATAAATAAAATAAGATTGAAAAGATAAAACTTACTATTTTACATATTTGAATATATCTTACGGGATATTTCTTTAAATCAAATTTTTTTCCCTGCTTTATTTTAATGGAAGTCATTTATTTCTTCATCAAGGTCATTAATGGGAAATCTATCACTATGTTCTTAAAAAATTGTTCAACAATAATTCATCCTTATGCTTACAACTTCTGTCCATTTAAATTTTCCTGAAAACAATCCTTATTGCACATTTTTACTCTGCTATATTCTGAAAGTAATGTTAGAATATTACGATCAACTTTGAAGAGACTGAAAAATATTAAAATTTAAAAACAACATTGTGAATATCTGCAAAATGTAAGCAAATATCTGCAAATTTTAATTGAAGATCAAAAGGTTTTGTTTTTCTGAAAAAAGTCCGTTTTCTGGAAATGGTAACAAAATTTATGAAAGGGATAAAAAATGAAGATCTTACATAAATTTGTTTGAATCCTATTGAGTTAGAGTTCTAATCATTTTATCACTACTACTTTGTTGATACATTCAATAGTGCATTTATCTAATAAACAGTGTGGAGAGGTAATGCAAGTGCTCACAAGACTATCATTAATGCATAATGTTCCAATACAATACGAAAAAATATCTAATACATTTTCCAATACTTTGCAAATAAAACGGATTGGAAATTTTAAAGCGAAGGAGGAAAAACACACACAACAACTTGGAAATTCGACCGCAATTTGATTTTCAATCATTGTCTCTACATTTTCGCTAATGCCTTTTATCTTTTGTCTAAGAGTTTAACAATTATTTTCTTACGGTCTTTGAAGAATAAGTGCAAGGATTTATTTAAATAAAAAACATTTTAGACAGGAACACACTTTTCATTTTATACGCAGAATTTACGGAAATATATATTCCAATTATAAATAATATTTTGATGATATTTTAACAATTCCACTTTGACATTTAAGCTCCGATTATGCATCGATCAGAAACACAACATTTCAAGGAATAACTAAAGGCATCTTACATTAAAAAAATTAGTAATTGTCTTTAAGTTATAAAACAATAATTTGGATAAAGTGTACTGAAAACTTCATCAAAAATGCTCCATTTTTTTAAGTAAAAAAAAACTAATTACGGGAACTATGACTCTTAATAGAATCAAATAAAGAACACCAAATGAATGTATATAATATTTAATTGGCTTGATTCCAATTTTGTTTTGAAAAAATTGAACCGAGAAATACAATGTTAGATATCAAAACTATAAAAATAGTTCAAAAATAGATATTTATTAAATATGAAAAAAATTGAAAAGCACTACTCAAATACATACCGGTTTCCTTCGGAATTCAATGTTAGTTCTTATCGATCTTTGGTTCAAATCAAGAGTTGGCCTGAAGTTGTCCGCCAGTGGTGCTTTGGGGTTCCTTTCATCCCCTTGCATTAGCCTCCTTAACGCAAATAGCTATAAAAAAGAAACGAACAATAACTTTTTTTTGGTCAATAATTTATTATAATAATGATATTTTTTTAAAATTTAGCCTGAATAAAATTTTGGTTAAGGAAAACAGAAATCTCAAAATATTAAAGAAACATTTGAAGTTTATGCAGCTAGAAACCAGAATTCTTAGAAGCGTTATGCTAAGTCACCTTATTATGTATAAGTTTTACATAAATATTTCAAAACCTAAGTTAATTTTTTTACAAAACTGAATGAAAAATGGAAGATAACATGAATAAAAAATTCAAATCTTATAACAGATCTCAGTGAAGAAAAATTACTTCACTCACTTTAAAAAATGATTTTAAAGAAAAAAAATCAAAGAAAAACTCTTAACGAAATAGAATTAAAATATTATTTTATCTTGATGACGTCTCCTTTTATTGTCAGTTTTTGGACAACACATGCATAAAAAACCCTGTGTATCATGTATAATTTTATATATAATGTATAAAATTATGTATAATGTTTCTCATCTGTTGGAAATATAGTTCTATTATGAATTTCCACCACGCCACGGGAATAGGGGTCATTATCAATATAACTTTTTTTAGAATTAAAAAAAACTTACAATGGGTTTCTTTACTTCCTGCAATTTGGGTTTTTTATTAATAATGTCCACATTGGCATTAAAATGTGTACTTGATGTATCGATATACATAATACCTATTCAAATAGAAATGTAAACATTTCTTTCTATTGTTTAAAAGAAAAATACTTTTCAACATTTATGGATTTCAAAAACAGTATTATTGATCTTTTTCACACATTTTGACTTTTGATTAGTTATTTTATAGTGTTATTAGCTTTCATACTATTAAATTTTTATTCTTTATTTGCCTCTATAAGGAAAATTGAAGTTTAAATCTCTCCTTCTCCCTTATCTAATCTGACTTCTGGCTGTATGATGTAGGGTCATGTTTCAATAACCAGTTCAATAATTTTGCATTAATATATTTTTGCTTATTCTTATTATTATTTTAATAATAAATCAATTAGACTAAGAATTAAAACCAACATGTATCTTTACGATGCTTATATGCAGAATTAAAAAAAAAATTTCGAAATAATTGGAACGCGTTTAGTATTTAGTTTAATTCTATATTCAAAAATTCTAATTAAGTTTTATGGACCCATATCAGCTTTCAAAGTTTGTTTAGTTTTTAAAAATTGTTTTTAAATGGTTGCATTGAAAAAATTATCAGGGTAAGTAAAATTTAAACTATATTGACACTATTTTAATAAATAATGTATTGTATTGTGTTGTAATATTTGTATTTTAGTTTTAGAATTTATTTACTGTAGGGCCTTTTATAGTATTATTAGAGTCATACCTAAAATAACATAGATCATATGAGATTCTCTTAGGTATTTCAGAATTTTTTTAAAACTTAGATTGACGGCACTCTAAAACATATTGCCAAAGCTGATCCAATTATGGTCCCAGATCATAATATCTGTGACAGCTCAACCTTTAAACCTCGATGACAGTAACCTGCATCTCACCCATCGCTTCCTCTCTTAAACCATTAGAGAAGTCTCAAAATACCGATGCTTCCATAATTGAGAAGCAGACAGGGAAACCGAGCAGTTTCCTAAGTGTTTATACGAAAAGAACCTTTTCGAATAAACAACTGAGTTTTTTTCTTTTCAAACCATCAAACAAGAGAAATAAAATGTTTTTGATGGATTTCTATAACTTCTTGGAATGTTTTAACCAAAAATTTGCTGAAATATTTTTTTTTTAATTTTCGTAAATGTTCCCTTTCAGTTCATTAAACCAGTATATAACGTTAACTGTGTGTTCATCCTACGAAATTTTATGATTTCAACAACATATTTGCGTAGTTTATACACTCTGTAAAACATATCTTGAAAGAAATAAAGGGCAAATAGCATCCGTTTTTTTACAATCTTTGGTATTCATTTCAGGTTATTCCTGGATTATACAAGAATGTTTTGTGCCTACCTCAGGATTAAGTCAGATGAAATTGTCAACAAAAAATACTATCCAAAAACATTATATTTTTGTATACATAACTTAACTTTTTTTCATTTGTATAAATTGCATTAGATCTTTTATAAAACTATGCCTTTTTTCAAAAAATTTATAAGTTTTAAGAAGATAACAGATCAATTTAAAACAATCTCTTTTCAAGAAATTTGTGCTTATTAGGTACCTGTCTCATGCCTTGATCTTATAAAGGATAGATGACATTAAAACAGGTTCTTAAAAAAGAAAAAGTGTTAACTGTATTTTTTACTCAATGTTATTGTTACGTAAGTTTTTGATTTAAGTATTTTTCGTATCTCTTTATTTTACTTTTTTTCAGTATAGTTATTAATTTTTGCTCAGCTTAAATTTCATTTATTCTTTTTTAATCTTTTTGAAGCAAGTATCATGCCGTTGCAGAAGAAGTATTTATTCAAATATTTTACCTTTGCCTTTTGATTCCGCGTATTTTGGTAATATTTTTTATGTACTATGTGTACATATTTTTATTTGCTTTTCTTTTACTTTTCATATTTAATCTATATTTATCCAAAGAAATATCTGTGGGAAGTCAGCATATTTGAATTATTCCCAATACACGTATGAACAAATCATGACTTTCGCCCCAAACGGCAAATGCAAATGACAATTGATCCTATGAATCATGTGAAACGGCATGCAATGAGAAATATTTAATAACCTTATTCCGGCCGTTTGCTCACTTGGAGTTATGGGTATTATTACTCAGATGATAACAAGTAAAAAGTGAAATAAAGTAAAGGGGACTAAAGACAAAGAAACTGATAAATATCATTATCGAATTCATTTTTTTAAAAAAAATTTCATAATTTAATTATTGTTCACTATCCAATAAAATTTATCAGTAAACGTTTGAAGAAACATACCTATATATCAAAATATTTAATAGAAAAGCAATCGATAAGTACAGAATAACTTTGCATAAAATCGTAATAAAAACGTTTAATTATTCATGAATTACTTAGATTTGT
>JAOUZG010033074.1:3159432-3175141 GCA_026289955.1 Argiope argentata
ATATATATATATATATATATATATATATATATATATATATATATATACCCTCAGAAGCTACTGCACCCCTCCTTCTGTTGTAAAGTGGAAAACGAAAAAAAATTGTAATTAATTAATAAAAATAACAAAAATAAAAAAAAATTCCTAACTTCCTAAATTTTCCCTAATATCTAAGGTAGGAATAGATTTAAAAAATTGTTTACTACAAAATCTAATGCAAGGCTATATTTTTAAATAATAACCAGTTTCCGAGTCTACATATTGAATATATTTTTATAAGAAAAATTTCTGATATATTATAGAGTAGTTCAGGCCTTAAACAGATTTATAATTGTTGAAAATATTTTGTAATAATTATTTTTATTATGGACGAGAGTTTTGTAACTATCCGAAACCATTAAGCGGCATAATGTTAAGGGAATATTATAATGAGCAGAAAAATATTGAACGGCATAATAGCGATTCAAGTATTTTGCTAAAAGCTGTCACAAGTAAAATAAGCCGTCAGCTGTCATTAAGGGAACAAAGAAGAAAATGTCCTTACTATCGTTTAGCACGAATAATTCTGACAGTTCTTTTTCCCCTTCTGTTCTTAACAAAGTGAAATAGTTAGATTTAGTTTTAGCATGGAGATAATAGCAGAAATTCTGTATAAACAAAGCTAAAGCAAGTTTTACCAGTAATTTAAATCATTAAATGCAACAACAGTGTTGTTGTTTTTTTACCAGATAAAAAAAACCTGAAGAATAGATTACGCAGTGAATTCGAGCTATCAATGTAAGACGAGTATTATGAAAAGAGAGGTGTTTTCGGTCGGTTGCTCAAATCTAGATTAACAATATATGTTTAGGTGGAAACTGAAAATGGAGTAAACTGGAAATGGAGAAAAGCGGGCTATTGGAGATGTTAGGATCTAAAGTTTTTGATTACTTTTAGAAATATATGATTTACACTTTTGCTATCATGGACACTCCCTTACTGTAGCTAATTTAGCTTGAGAAGATCTAAGAAAATTTTAGGATACGATATTTTTACTGAATAAAAGCAAAACATTTTTTAAAAATTATTTCATGTTATTTTCATTTATCCATTATAGAAATATAAAATCCGAGCAAAATTTGTTTAGATTACAGATATTTAACAATTTAGAACAGTAACTAAAAATTACTGTTAAAGTTAGTTTCAAAATTATTATACAATCTAAATGCTTATAAAAAAATCAACAAAATCTAATTACCATTTGATGTCAAAGATAAGACATTTGTACAAATTTTGCCACTCTGTATGAAAGTGAGATGCTTGAAAAATAATATATTAATTCCGAAAAAAATATTTGAGCCTTTCAGTCCCACAATTAATTCTTAAATATACAAATTTTCAGAAAAACTTTCACTTTAAAATTAAGTTGTATTTCAGTGACGTATTTTTACAACACTAGACCAGAGACTCCAAATTATTTACAGTCCCTCCAAATGAGAATCGTATTAGGGTTAATAACGCAGCGTATAATAAACATATTTATGTTCTTGTTTTTCGTCTATACATATTTTTTTAATTCGTCATTTTTAAAGTCATTTTTATAAGATTATTTACCTGATTTCACTCTTATTTCTATTGCTTAAATTCTTCATGTTTTTTTTGTACTATTAAGAATGTGCTTAATATTTGATAGCAATCAATTTATGCATTTTTTGCAATGTATATACATCAAATAAACAAAAAATACAACATTTTTACTGCCTTTTATCTTTAGTATTATACCTGCCATCTTTTATCTTTTTGAACAAAATAAAAAATAAATAAAATAAAGTAAAGTAACAGTGATCTCTTTGGTATTTAAGTCAAAAATGTGGTGGATATAATAATATTCAAATATTCAAATTTTATGATAAATATGGATAAATAAATAAAAGTTTTTCGTTATAAATATATACATTTATTTTTATCTTTTAATTTATAAAAGGCAACTTTTAAATTAACAAATGAGAAGCAAGCGTATTCATTATATTCATACATTCATTATATTCATACTATATTCATACATTCAACTTATTATATAATGAATTTTAGTAAAATAACTAAATGAATATTTTTTATTCTTCTCCAACTTCGATCTGAAATAAGCAATTCTAACTTTTCTGATCTCAGAGTACGTATCTACACTCCCACCGAATAAAGCTAGAATCTTTAGATTTTTAAAGATACTACAAAATGACTCACCTATACACCTCCATCTTTTTAAAAACTCATTTTTATAAATTTGAAAAATAGTTGTTCTTTTTTAACTTATTGTGAGGTATCTGTGTTAATTATGTTAAATAATTCGTAAATGGCCAATCAGGCAATATTCAGTTAAAAACATCCTGATAAGTATTTGTTTATAATTACACATTTTGAGAAGTTAACATAGGGGCTGATGCCTATATAAAGCTACGTTTAATTCAGTTTGGACAGCTAGATCAACCAAAATTTCATTAAGCATCTTGTCGATATCCAAACATAACTTTAGACCCTTTGCCGAATTTCCCGTTTTATAGGTGCTACACTTGTGAAAACAATTGACAAACCACGGCATTCTACTTAAAATGGATATTTTTATCAAAGGAATATCATAATTTTCTGCTTTCTATAGAATACCCTGTCAACCCTGTTTTTATTACTAATGATTATCAAATATCACATTTTTTACTTATTTCCTCTAGCATTCATTCTGTTTGGCTGTTTTCATTCATTTGTTTACTTTAAAAAGAATTGTTCGATTACTCTTGGAACAGATTCATTGTTGTATATTAGTACTTGGATGTGTCATTTTTAGTTAGAATCCATTTTGAAATTTATTTGAAAATACTGAAACAAATGACCGTATTACAAAATTGCCCGAGTACTTTTAGACAAGAAACAATTACCTCCAGCGCTTATGCAAATATCTGCTACTAGCTATTGCATTGCTCATCAGTAATAATAGATCACAATTTTGTAATGCCGCTGAATTCATTTTACCAGAAATAAATTCGAGTCTCTTCTTTGCAATGAACAAAAAGAAGCTCTATATTACACTTATTTCCAAAAGTTAAGCATGGAGAGGAAAATGCTAATTTTCGGATGCCACTCAAAATTGAAGAGGATGTAATTCGTTGCAGAGGTAGATGGAAATATACAAATATGTTAGGTAACAGCCAATATCGCTTTCATGTGAAGAAATATGCAAAAAGGGCAGTCTTATAAGAAGACAGCTTTATGAACAGTTACAGAAGTTGAATGTAAGGGCTGATAGAAGGTGTTTAAAACTATCGTACAGTTTGTTTTCAAAAACGTGTTTCTAAGACTTCATGTAGCTTCCAGAAGACAAATGGAAAATTGAGCCTGTCGTGCTCTGGGGGGGCATTGAAGCAGGACAGTCGATCGAAGAAGTTGCTCTTTTCTTCGATGTTCATCATTCTGCAATTTCACGTTTTTGGACACAATTCCAAACCACACAGACAGTTGTCCGAAGGCCCGTAGCCGGTCACCCAAGAGTTACAACCCTGCGGAAGATCGATATATTGCTATTGTAGCCAAACGGAATCGCAGAGTGACCTCCACATGTGTGACATCTGTAGTTACAGAGTCCAATAGTAAGGAGATATCTGCAGCTACTGTACTCCAAAGATTACATATGAGTGGAATGTACGTCTGGGTACCCCGAGTTTGTGTTCCTCTATCCGTTTAATCAAGAAGGGCACGATTAAAATAGCGCTGGGAACATGTGAATTGAACTATGTCTGACTGGGGCAATGCCATGTTTACTGATAAGTAAAGATTTGCTCTGTAGCCAGATGACAAGCGTATAAGGATATGGCGTAAACAAGGAACACGCAATCAGCCCCAAAACATCACGAATTATGAGAAGGAAGCATTATGTTGTGTGGCAGAGATTTCATTAGGACACCGCAATGCCCTGCATATCTTTAAACGGGGGTCTGGGACGGTTGCCTAATATCGAGATGAAGTCTTAGAACCCATTGTGAGATTGGACGCTGCAGTAGTTGGCCCTACTTTTGTTTTAATGGAAGATAACGCACGTCCCCATAGAGCTCATATCGTCGTAAAACTTCCTGGAGAGTGAAGGGACTGCGCGTATGGTGTAGCCAGCATATTCGCCCGATCTGAATCCCATTGAAAATATTTGGGATGCTCTCGGCCGTGCTGTATCTTCGCGTTTCCCATCTCCAGCTACTTTTATTAAACTGGAAACTGCTCAACAAGAAAAATGGCAATTTCTTAATTCTACGGTGGTTGCCCACCTAATTGAAAGCCTGGTCACAAGGTGTAAATTTTGTGTACAGGTGAGGAAGGTCACATACCCTATTAATGTCCTTTTTTTATTTTACGCTGTTTATTTTCATTTTATATATAATTCTGTTTATGTCTCCAGTATGCCATTATCTGAAAACTTATAAATTGTTTTTTTTATTTCTGTATATAATTATTGATTTTGTTTTATGCATAAATATAAATGCTAATTTCCTGCCGAATTTTGTATCAATCAAAACAGTATTTGTTAATTTTATTTGCATTTTTTATCTACTTAGGTAAAGAAATCCATTACCTAAGTAATTTTTTGAAAGAAAACTTCAAATATTGGCGAAATTTCTCTGCCCATGTCAGCATTGCAAACTGCTGGCAGTTTTAAAATAATACTGAAGGTTTCCATGTAAGCCAATTATTCGAAAAATTTCATCAGTTCTGAATTTTCAGATCTTTTCTTCAACCTTTGAATCCCAAAAATTTAGGAATTTTACTAAATAGCCATTCGCAACATGAAATAAATGTTTTAAATCTTTTATATTAAGTTGATCCGTAATTTATTTACTAAGACAAAAACTTGAAGCCCCCTGATTCATGTTTAAATAGTTTATTTGTTTTTTTATTCTATTATTAAAATAATAAGCTCATCAATGTTAAATTCATCTATTTCAATGAATTTGAATATCGAATCAATAATAATTTTTAATTCTAAAAATTTACAAACAGAAAAATCACTGTTATTTTTAAAAGAGTTGTTTCATTTTTAAAATGAAAATCTAGCATGCATTAAATTTGAATTTTATTAGCATTTGATGGAATAATAATGTTGAAGGGCAATTTTAGAGATTAGATTATCGCATATTACAAGACTTTATACTGACAATAAATTTTTACTCAGGATTTTATTATAAATCATACTTTCTGTTACTTTTATTGGTTCTGGATAGTTATATATATTTTATTGAAAAATATATTATAAAAAATATATAGTTATATATATATAAAAAATATATAGTTATATATATATTATAAAAAATATATTTTTATTGAGAAATTAAATCAAATTCCCCCCTTTTTAATGGATGGAAATTGTTACTACATTACATTGCTTTGAAGCTTACGTGGAACTTTCTTGTAGAATTAGCCATTATTCATGGCTCACTTTCAGTATATCTCAAATCAGTATAAGAAATTTTATAATTATTTCATTTTGAAACGACGTGGTGAATTTTCATTGTTGTATTACTATTAAATGAGGCTGTTGAGCAAATAAATTCATTTACAATTGGAATACATTTCTGTCAACCGTATATTAAGATCACTTGTTTCCGTATCTTCAAATGGATTTAAAAATGGGATCTAACTAAAAATTACAAAAAAGAAGCAAAACTGCATGTGTTTAAAGAATGTGTAATGTTATATTTTTAGAAGCATAAAAACTATTTAATTAATCAGCTTTCTTCTTTCATTATAAATTTAACTATTTTCAAAATAGCTTTAGATGCATACAAAATTTTGCTTGGTTTAGGTAAACTATTAAATTTTTTTTTATCAAATTTGAAATAAAAGCAATGGAAAAAGCAGTTACTACTTTAAAAATATCTAATTTATTTTATTTGATCTTGAGAATGTATTTTTTGTGTATAGTTGACAATTTGAGAGCTTTAATGACTGTCTTGGATTAGTATTTACAAAAAATATATATGACACAGAATAAAGAATCAAAAGTCAAAAAATATTCATATATATACAAAGATGGAAGAAATTAAGAGATGGAAGACAATTTCACACATTTCTCGGAAAATATTTCATAAAACCTGAACAGTTGGTTGCCATATAATGCCACTATGGTGGTGGCGACTCTGAGATGAGTTTACGTAGTTTTATGGGAGTTGCTATGCAAGTAGGAGGTATAAAAGTCTGCAGACAGCTGCTCAGCTCATTCCACTCTACAACACAGTAGCGATTTGTATTGTGTTTCTTCAATAATATTGTTGTGTTTTGTTAATTTTTCTGTGAAATGAGTGAATATCATCGTTTAGACGAAGGTAAGAGGTAAAGAATAGTTGGTAGACTTGAGACAGGGCAGTCCCAAGCTCAATTTACTAGGGAATTGGATGTAACTCCAAGCGTTGTTCCGAATTAGTGGAGTCAGTTTAAAAACAGTGGGAAAGTGTCCAGAAGACCAGGACAAGGTCGTCTGAGAGCAACAACGCCCAATGAAAACCAGTATTTGTTACAGCCAAACGCCAGATGATGTCTGCGGCGACACAACTGTCTAGGGACATCGCTGCTGCAACACGAACATTAGTTTCAAGGAAGACATTTGCCAGGAGGCATCCCACTCACTCCTTCCAACGAAAGAGAGCGTGTACATTGGTAGAGACATCACCAACACTGGACACATCTCCATTGCGCTAATGTTCTCTTCACAGATTTCAGTCTGCAACCTGATTCTTGGTGAATATTCATATGGAGGGAGCCTGGAACCCGATACCATCCCAGTAACATCATGGAAAGTGATCATTATACTCGTGGATGACTGATGGTTTGGACAGGGATCATGCAAGATTCTCGCACACCACTCCATGTATTTGACACTGGTTTCGTGAATGCCAGAGGTACAGGCAGAAGATCCTAAAACCCTATGTGCGTCTTTTCAGGGGTTTTGTTGGCCCTGAAATCATTTTTATGGTCTACAATGACCAATAACATATGGATGCCCTGATTGAGGAGTATATGTAAAGCGAAAATATTCATCGAATGGATTGACCAGTCATACCTCCTGACCTTAACCCCATAGAACATGCTTAGGATGATCTTAGAAGGAGCATTGAGATACGCCATCCCCCACCCAGAACTATTGCGGAGTTAAAAACTGCTCTGGTGGAAGAGTGGGAGGGTCTTCCACAAGCTTTCTTCAACTCGCTTATTAACAGCATGCATATCTGTTGTGCATGCTCTTTATCTGTCAGAGGTGACCACATACCATATAAAGCCTCACTTTCATTGCTATCTTTCATCATGAAGTTCAGTTCACACTGGATTGTTGGAAATATCTCTTGCCAATGAATGGTACATTAATTGTTCCTTTTCACACATTATTGTCATACTACAAGCTATATCCATACCAAAATTCATTTAGTTTTATCCAGTATTTCTCGAGATATTTTGGAAAATGCCTTCCATCTTTTGTCCACCAGGGTAGGGTACTGAATGTATCTGAGGAAATCTAAGTGAAAATAAAACATCTATTAACATACCTGCTGTTTAGTTATGTAGATAGGCTTATTCATTATTATCCATGTCACGGTTTCATAGCATCCGGGCATTGTGGTTGATCCTTCGTATGTCATATAATATGAAGTGTCTGGCATAAGATCACGTAGCGACAAATATTTTAGCTGAGCCTCCTGGCCTAATAAAACAAAAACCAGGATTTAAAGGTTAAACTTCTTGGAAAATCTAGTAAAAAATCAAAATTAAAAGGTATAGCAGATATTTTTTGTAGGATTAACTTCAAAATCCAATAATTATCTCATAATCTTGAATAAAAAATATTTTTAATTTAAAACTTTAAATACTATGAGAATATAAAATTATTAAGGGCTACTTTCTATTCAAAATTGCAATAAAATCTGAGAAATATTCACTAGAAATTTTTAATTAAAGAAATATTTGTAATATTTTACCAGAAGCATATTGAATAGAAATGAAACTTTTGTTTTAAAATTGTTGAATTCTAAAACAAAATCATCGTTTCCTTCATACCCACACGATTTATTTTAGGAGTTCAACTTTGCAAATATCTAACAATCCAAAACAATAAAACTAAAGAATTCGGGGGATAAGAGAATTTGGAAGTTAATTCCTCCACCCGATGATCTACAACGATAGATATATCAGCTCAGATGTTCTTGTTTCCTATGATGGTTCAAACTCTTGTAAGTAGTGCCCAAAAAGTTTTGAAATAGTGACTCAAATTGACCAAACTAAATAAAATGTGACGCATACTTAATATACGTGAAACCTTAAATGAAAACATCTGTGTGAATTCATATTATTATTATTTTTCAAGGAATATATAGGATATCCTGTAATTATGACAAAAAAACAACACATCTCAATTCTTTTCTCATAAAGAAAAGAAAGCTTCTTCGGTATTACATTTTTTATTATATTTTGTTAAAATTGCATTAAAAATGACATTCATTTCAATTTAAAAGTTAACTTTATTAAATATATCAGAATTATAGCTCTTCATCGCTAAAAAAGTAACAAAGTTTTTTTTTTTCATAATTCCATTTAAAAGAAAAATTGAAACTATTTGTTCTCTTCACGCAGCTTGCACATTTCTACTACTATGTCGTCATTCTGCAACGTGCATAATGATGTGTCATTGTGAAAGTAGAGGTTTTCGCATTAATGCATATATACAAGCTCTTTTTCATTATATAAAATTTCTTTCTAACCAAATATAGCATCCCCATTTTTTAAATACTATTTTCTCGAATACCATAGTTCATGAATAAATAAGGCTTTGAACATTCTCGATTCTTGGCTAATGTAGTCCCCAAAAATGGGAAAAGTATTTATTTCACCCAAATATATACTTCCAGCTACAAAATATCAAGGAATAAGATAGACAATTTTATTAAAAGTGTTTTCTATGAATATTAAAATATAAAAAGTTAATTTTTTTATATATCCCCCCTAGTGTAAAAGAATTAGACAACATTTAGAGGATGCACAAATTTAGAGGGAGACATTTACTAGCAGAGGGTGGGAGGAACTCCGAGCATCTAAGGGAATTTTGTAATACTAAAGTAAATTATAATTTTTTATTGCCAGATTTTTAATCTAAATTAAATACAAGTTAAGTCCCAAGTGGATGTTTTTTTTTGTCTAGCTAGTTTGCTTTCATCAAATTATCAATTTTCTTAAATATACATTTACTCTGTTTTACTCCGTAGTTTTAGTAATTCCTCACATTGATTAGGGAGGGTATTCGCGCTTTTAGCTATGAGTTAAAATTATTTGATTTGAATTGCCCATCCTTACTGCATTTGCTGAACAGAGTTGTTTTCAGTACTTGGAAAAAAGTCTGAGCATGAAAACTGGAGTAAAAAAAATAGAAAACGTTTATTTCTTTCAATATCATAGAAAATTATATAAAAAGAGGAATTGCAACATGAGTGGGCTTATTCTTCCTTGCACCAAATGGACTGGTTGTGAATTTCCCACTACTCCTACATTAAATTCTGATATAAACATTTATAATATCGATATTTGAGAAATCAAATATTTAAAATACCTTAGAGAAGCAGGGGCAAGTCGGAAGAAAAAAGGAAATATGCTGTTTACAACTGTATGCGTGACATCAAACTTCCCTAAGCAACGATACATTTCAGAAACGAGAAATACGCCGTTCTAGTTGCAATATGATGTCAGGGTACCTATAAGCTTCTTTCTTATTTCTAATATGAAGCGAATACTCATTTACCATTTAAGAAATAATTTATTTTGTTACATAGAACCTATTTGCTCTATTACCTTCTTCTATCTCTCAGGAAGCCTCATTGTGCCTTCTTTCTAAAAATGCTGTATTTTGAAGAAGAAATAATCATCGAGATGCGCTTTTATTTCGCTTATGGGTTTAGTGAGCTTATCACGAAGAGAATTCTTTAAGGACAGAAAAAAGCAATAATCAGATGGAACGAGTATGCTGGAAGCGGTAAAAGATCCTAATCAAACTGTAAGATCTTCTCTCTTACGACTAATGCAATATGTGGTATCGCGTTGTCATGATGAAAAACAACGGGAGAGTCGCTTCATTAATTCTGACTGTTTTTTCGCTATGGTGGATTTCAAATGATCCAGTTGATGACAGTGTTTCGTAGAATTTATTGCTTCATCTTGAGAAAAGAGCCCGTAGAAAATTACAACATTCCAGCCACACCAAATGGACAAAATTTTGTCCATTTGGTGTAGTAGAACTCTGGGTGTTTTCGGGCGTAGTAGAACTCTGGTACGACTGAAACCGATGACTTAGATGGCTATTAAATAAGCCTGTATGTTTGCACAAGCAGTGCTAGATAAGGCGAGTCATAGTACAATGAGCAAGGAACTTTTGAGACACCCTAATACGAATGGCTTTTACCAAGAATATAAACACATATAAATGCAGAAAATATATTTTAGAACGTTTTATAGATTGCAAATTACATGATTATTTTTTTCGGGAGACAAATTTCCCAGGTATGGCAAAATTGATGCTTTGGTCTATTTATTTTTCATATTATTTTTATATTAGTAAATGAGCAGTGAGTTAAGAACTCATTATTTCCAAAACGAAAGTGCTGAAGATATTTCTTAGGAGTTATTTCCATGCACATTGCATTCGTGAACTTAATGGAAAAGGATATCCGATTACAATCAGTGCCTAATGTTTTACAGGTGAACCCCACTTCAGGTAGAGTCAAACTTTTGTTTCCTCAGAAGAGTAATTTTAGACCTATGGAAGTTTAATAGAGATCGAAGCATGAACTGATAATACAGTCCACAAAGAAATAACATCTAAAAGGCTCACAATCATTAGGTATTTTCTACAAATGTATGGTGTAGCATTTTAAAAAACTGATTTTATTGAACTGAAACATTTCGTGCACCAATATGCACCAATATCTGAATTCCTCGCCCTTTTGAGAGTACTTTATAAATGTAGTTGCAAATAAATGGCACCTGCTTTCACGCTTGACTCTTGTTGACTTTTATTTATCGGTTTGCTTACGCTTTCTATTGTACGACATATCTTCCCCAAATATAGCAGATATTTAACGCCAAATTCAAAAAGTCTGTACGCATTAAAGTATTAAACTTTGTATCGTCTAAGGTGTGTATTTTTTGAAAATTTTTAAATACTTTAATGAACGTCTTATTTAGCCATTTTTCTAACTTTAATGAACATTAATAAATGCATCATAATGCAATTTTGTTAATAACCATTTGGGATCTATATAAAACCCCTGAAAAAGAGAACTCAAAGACTAGTTAGAGAGATTAAAAATGGCCCTCTTGAGTACTGCTTCGTGACTCCCTCTTTCTTCCCTTATCGCCCTTGCCTAGCGTCCGAACTTGCTCTCAAGTTAGTTTAACAGTGCCAGCGTAACGTATCCACGACTACGAAACGAAGTTTTGTTTGGAATTTTAGATACTACTAGATGGATAATTATAAATATTAAAACAGATAAAAAAGATAAACATAAAAGTATATATTAAAATCATACTAGTTTCTCAATACTTAAAAGCAAAATAATTTTAAACTAAATATCTTTTATTTATTTTAAGGGAATTTTTAAAACTTTCCCCTGCATTTAAGAAACCTACTATAAACATGATTACATAGCTGTGAGAACTCAACGACAAATAAATGAGCATTTATCTACTGCGAGACTAAAAAATGAATCTGAAATAATTTGAATCTACATAAACTATTTATAGAAAGTCCCTATGAAATTTAGGAATACATATACAGATTATTGGAGACCTTTTATTTATTCCAACACTTCTTGAATCAAAATTCTGAAACCAATTTTAGTATAACAATCGCATTGTGTTTAAGAATCAATATCATTATCGGAATATCATTTTCTTCATGGTCCTGATGTAAAGTAATTAATTCGTCTGAAACACTCTACTTTCTTCAAAAGTTTATCTTTTATTTCATAAGAATACTTTAATAATGCATGTCGTTGCCGCCTTTTCTTAAGACAAATATTTGTGAAAGATATTAAAACTATACTTAAACAAGGTTCTGTTGCACGTAATTATCACAAGGAATACCTAGGCCTAGATACCAGCAGCTGTTGAGAGTAATTTGGTTTATGGCGCATTAAATTTGCTTTTTACTACTCATTTGACGAAGAGAGTGTTTTACTAGATATTCCTGTGAAATTAAGATTGGGAGAATATGCTAGGGTGAAATTTTAATAGATTCGGAATTTTTTCAGAAAATACTTTAGAAATTCTATGTTGAATCATCGGAGGAATGCGGAATTTGAAGAAAGTGATTGATAACTGACATTATGTTTGTAATAAACTTTCTGCTTTTGTTAAGTGTTATTTCATTGAAGTTTACAGTAGTTTGATTCAACCTATTTTATACATTTTATCATTTATAAAAAACATTCAATTTCTTTGTTTAATCGTAAGATATTTTCTTCAGAATGAATTCATTCTCAACAGACGTGCAATTTGACATTTTCGTTTTGCCAAATAGATTATTTAAGGCGTTGACCATATGCAATGCTAAATGCCATGCACATGTATATTTATTGAAAACCAGTCGCATAACACGTATTGATTCACTGAAAAATAAAATCTTCACCACAAAATTGCAGATCTCTGCTCTTCTAGAAGGACGTAATTAAATAGTTCAAATTCACAGAGTCGAATAATGAGCTGCCATTGAACCATTAAAGATATAGACTTTAACATAAAACAACTGAAAATAATTACATTTATTTTTAATGCATAAATGAAATGTCCAGTTAAAGGAATAAATTAAAATACCATAAAAATTATAAATCATTTCTAATTACAAAACAGGTGAAGAAAAAAATAATTAAATAATATGTATACGTTGTGAATTAGATGATTATTTGAAACCAACCGGAAAATATTCGAGACAAATTTCAGATTTTTCGAATCCGATGCATCTCTTAAGTATGGATCTTTGGGTGGAGGGGGAAGGACCTCTCCTCCCGCTTAGGCATTTTCCTACCAGTGATGCGAACTTCATCTTTGGAGGTGAGCAGGTGTTTACTATAAATGGGTTTGAAGTTAATAGTAATATGTTAAATAGTTTTATATTCTTACCAGCTTTTGAGCTGTTCATAGTGATAAGTAAACTTTAGATGTCTTATTTTCTTATTTCTAACACATGTATAATCGTAGAAATAGCAGCTTTGTAACTTTGTTATTTATGATTGGATTCGCAAAATTGGCTTCGAAGGAAATGACCCGAAGACAAATTTATTCGAATCAGTAAAGTAATTAAATTAGTTAATTGAACTGATTAATGATTTATAATTGCTTTTTTTCCATTATAAAAATTAGCATCCTTTTAATAGTTCGATCCAGAAGACATTTTTATAAACATATTACATTTTTTTACGAAATTTGTCAAAGTTCTTTAGCAAAGAAGAACGTAAAATAAGGGTTAGAATAGCGCAGCTATTGATGATTCCTGACACCGAATATTGAGGAATATCAAAATAAATATTTTTCGATTTTAGGCGAATTCTTTTCTAAGTCACAAAAAGATCATGATTTTCATCAAAAATATTTCACCTTTATATATAAATTCATGATTTTTTTTATTGTTATGGTATAATGCACGTTTTCTTAAATGGTCCTTTTGAACAATCTCTTTTAATTTTGAGTTTTCTTCACTTCTTTACTTCGTCACTAGGCTCGCTGTAACCTGTCTCAATAAATTCAGCATAGTCTCTCCACTATTGATAAGTGTTACTGTCCTGATTATATGAGACGCCGTTTTAAATTTAAAGATCTCAGAAGGACTTTACGGGCCACTATGCATATAGTGGTTTGAAGGATAGATATATATTACTGACATGATGACAAGAAGTATAGAAACTATTTCACATCTTGAATGAAAAAGAATAATCGGTAAATCACAAAAAGACTGTGAGTTACAGCGAAAACAAGGATTCAGAAGGCGATATCGATGGCTGCTGAAATACAACTGCCGCAAGAAAGCAACAAAAATGCAGCAACATTTGTAAAAGAACAATGCCGTTTTTCTCCCGGGAAGATACTACCATAAAATAAATCGAGGAAGCATTTTTTGTAGTCTAAAACAAAGTGGTCTTTCAAAAGACCAATTTTTGTTTTTGCTTGCGCAGATTTGTTAATAAATAAATATAATATAATTTGGTATGAAGAGTACTCATAAAAAGGCAAAACGAACTCTATCAGGCCTTTGTTCTTAATGTTGGACTCTATCTTAGACTGAGCCACTGTATATATATATATATATATTCTGTTATTTTTTATATTTGTTTACTTATTTTTTTCTCTTTTGTTTATTTACTTTTTTTTTCTTTTGTTTATTTCTTATATTTTTTTTTCTTTTTTTTAATTTGATTTTTCTGTTTTCAAGATTTAATTTCCTGTATTAAGTAATTTTTTTACTAATTATGCTCGAATGATACTGTGGATGTAGAATATTATGCAGACTCTTCTTTTCGTCTCCACTTTTTTCTTCTTTTGTTTGATCCCTTTTTTTCTCACTCGCCTTTTATCTTTGGCTGTTTTAGCTTCTAATACTTAAGCGTATAAAAGTTTTTTGAATGGCTAGTCCTTTGACAGCTATTTAAATTCTATATATTTATTTTTATCTTAATTATGAGTATTTTACCGGTGTAACGCCACATTCGGCACACACCTAATCATCATCAGAATACATCAGAATACGGTAGCCTAATGTTACAGATTCATGCATTCTTCCAATAGAGCAACTACTGGAAGCGGAACAGGCCAACAAAAAGAGAGGAGCATCTTGATGACTGTTATTTACTATCGCCTCTTCACATAATTGCTCTCTATGGAAATAACTCAACACAATCTGGCAGTCAAATTTTTAAACACGAATGTGGGAAAACGTGAAGAGTAACATAATAAATATTTTACAACAGGATAAAACTGACATGTTTTAATGTCGAAATAAAAATTGTGCACATATGTGCAAAACTGTTTTAAAAATTCAGCACCTACTCCAAATATTCCCCAAAAAATGTTAAATACCCATAGCCGATCTGCAGTACTTAATTTTTGGAAACCATATATTTTGTTTATTTATATCTAAAAATCTGATCTTAATGAAACCCGATCTTTAAATGCTACTATAAATTTTAAATTTACTATAAGATCAGTTAAAATTAATATTCTTTTTAAAAA
Source organism: Argiope argentata (assembly GCA_026289955.1). Classification (NCBI taxonomy): domain Eukaryota; kingdom Metazoa; phylum Arthropoda; class Arachnida; order Araneae; family Araneidae; genus Argiope; species Argiope argentata. The sequence goes on from JAOUZG010033074.1 coordinate 3,174,700, forward strand.
ATTAATTTTCTTTTTCTCATTTAAGTGGTAAATTTGACTACAGGACAAACTCATTGCAGGAATGTTGAATCAGTTTTTTTTCTTTACCAGCAATTATTGTTTGCAAATAAATGAGATAGAAATCTAAAGGAATTTGTACCATTTCTGAACATTCGGATCGTTAAATAAGAATAAATGTAGAAATTAAGACCTATTATTTATATTTCCAATACTTTAATGATGGACACTCATTCATAAACTTCTTGATTAGGTAAAAGATATTTTCAGAATATCATGAAAATGATTCCTTCGGAAATATAAAGCATTTTACTCTTCTCAGTTAATTAATGTAAAAACACAGTTTTGAAATTCTAGCATGAAAAGAGGCTGAAATTTGATTTGCTTTTATTAACTGCATTAGACTTTGCATAACTGAAAGGATATATATATATATATATATATA
>JAOUZG010033074.1:3175241-3193393 GCA_026289955.1 Argiope argentata
TATATATATATATACTGAAGTGACAAAAATCATGGTATGACTGTTAATACCGTGTCGGTCCTCCTTTTGCCCGACGAAGTGCAACAACTCGACGTGTCATGGAGTCCACAAGTCGTTGGAAGTCCTCTGCAGGAATATCGAGCCATGCTGTCTGTATAGTCGTCCATAATTGTGAAAGTGTGGATGGTGCAGGAGTTTGGGCACGAACGGACCTTTCGATGATGTCCCATAAATGCTCGATGGGATTCATATCGGGCGATCTAGGTGGCCAGATCATGCGCTGGAATTGTCCGGAATGTTCTTCAAACCAATCGCGAACAGTTCTGGTCCGGTGACATGGTGCATTGTCGTCCATAAAAATCCCATCGTTATGTGGGTAAGTGAATTCCATGAATGGCTGCAAGTGATTTGCAAGCAGCTGAACATAACCATTTCCAGTCAATAATCGGTTCAGTTGCACCAGAGGACCGAGTCCATGCCAAGTAAAAACAGCCCACACCATTATGCAGCCACCACCAGCTTGAACAGTGCCTTGCTAAAAGTTTCTGTCCCTGGCTTCTTGAGGTCTGCGCCACACTCGAACTCTACCATCAGCTCGTAACAACTGAAATCGTGACTCATCTGACCACGCTATGGCTTTCCACTGGTCTAGGGACCAGTCGATATGCTCACGAGCCCTGTAGAGTCGCTGCAGGCGATGTCGTGATGTCAGTAAAGGCACTCGAGTCGGTCTTCTGCTGTCATAGCCCAAGGAAGACTAAATTCGCCGCACAGTCCTATCGGACACGTCCTTCGTACGTCCCACATTGATTCCTGCAGTTATTTGACGAAGTGTTGCGTGTCTATTAACATTGACCATTCTACACAGACGCCGGTGGTCTCGGTCGTTAAGTGCAGGCGGTCGCCCACTGCGCTGTCCATGATGGGATGGGATGCCTTAAATTTCATACTCTCGGCACACTTTTGATTCTGTGGATCTCAGAATGTTGAATTCACTAACGATATCCGCAATGGAATGCCCCATGCGTCTAGTTCCAACTAACATTCCACGTTCAAAGTCTGTTAATTCTCGTCGTGCCGCCATAAATGACGAAAAACCTGTTCACATGAATAACTTGAACACAAATGAAAGCTCTGAAAATGAACTGCTCATTTATGCTTTTTCGCTGCGATACTACTGCCATCTGTATATTTGCATACTGCTATCCCATGACTTCTGTCACTTCAGTGTGTATATATATATATATATATATATATATATATATATATATATATATCCTGTAGTAGATGAATAATTTTCTGAAAATTCAGGATGCTAAAACCCAAAATATGCTTTTATTCAGCTTCTTAGTTTAGAGGAGACAATGCAGTATACTTTTAAATTTCTTCTTTTCCACTGATCAAACTTTACATTTCAGCTTCCATGCAACAATATAGTCATTGGTATTTAAAAATTGCAATATTAAACATGACCTCTCACCTCTGAATAACTTTTCAAAATTGTTTCTGTGGCCTGATCATGCACACCTTATATTTGATAGCAAAATATTTTATATGAATTTATTTGGAATTCTATTATACAGTTTCAATCGGATACAGTTACTGCTTTTTTGCCTAGATGTATTCGGAACTTGCGAAGAATGGAAATCGTAACAATTTCAATTTATCTGAGATTTTACAATAGTTATTTTTTAATTACTAGAACTTGGTCTTCACTCTAACTTCTGAATTACGCTGACTCCTTTTCTCCTCACCATGACATTCATTCACTAAAAATGAAAGTGTTTTTAATGAAACCAAATGTTTTTTATCTACAAAATTCCGTTGTAAAGTTATTAAATGTGAAAACACTTTATTAAGGGTTTCTTTCTTATCTTTCTATCTTCTTTAAACCACACCTACTCCTGACCGTGACTCGTAAAGAAATAACTACATATACATACATTTCAAATACAAGGTACAGTTTTGGATATGTAAAGTAATTCAGCCTAAACAGCATTACGTTCTTTTTTTTTATTTTATATTACTTATTAAACCCAAAGTTAAGGATTAAAAGCCCTTTTCAATCCATATGCATTAAAACGATAAAGAATTTTTTTTAAGCACGTTGTTGTTTAAATTCTTTATGTTACCCAGCAAAGATATATCAATAAACTTCCTTATTTCAAAATCATCAGCAGTAAATTTTGAAAAAAAAAATTAACGTTAATTAAAGAAAAAAAATGCACAAAAAGGAAATGGGGGTATTTCTTTGATAAGATGAAATTTTTAATTTAAAAATGATGTAAGGATTTGTAAGAATAATTAATTTGACGCTTCTGTGGAAAGAATGTAAAAGTACCGGTTAATTTCCCATTGCCTGAAACTTGCCCTGCTTTCGAACGTCTATTTAATTTTTCGCGACAGTTTTACTTTTCTTTCCTTGTTTGAACAAATAACGCATGCCTACTTTTAGTCATTGCTCAATCATACTTTCATGAAAATGAAACTTGGTAAAAATATACATATTAAAATAAAAACAGAAATAAAAAATAAAGCTATAATAATTGAAAAATTATTACTTTTACTTTAGCTAGTTACTTTTAACTAGTTAAAAATTTACTTTTATAAGCATCATACTTTTTTCAAAGTGGTTGCTTTCCCCCTCTGTGCTTCAGGGGTTGTATTCAATTTCCGATTGAAATGACTGAACATATGTAGCTTATTGTGCCACAATCTTTCGCTTCCTGAGAGAACGTTTTTTTCAGCAATCTCTAAAAAAATTGAGATTCCTTTGTGTTTTTAAAATGCAACAATTCTGATTAAGAATCGATGAACGTTTTTAGATTGTTTTATAGAACATTACATGAAAACTATCTGAAAAAGGAAATTTTATAGTCTTTTTTCTCTAAATATGAGTCTAATATTTATGATTTAAATGTGTACGTTTTTTTGGTTCTGTTCCTTTAATACAAACTTATTAAAACATTTTTATTATGTTGAACTATGAAATTATTTCTCGACATTATGTATCAGAATTTTGATTCTGGGAGCAAAACGAAATACAGTTTATAATTTTTATATGGGTTAAATCATTTCCTGTTTTGTCATTAAAATATTTGTATATGTTCTTTTTCTCATTTTTAAGAAGATATCAGACTAATTTGATTTGATGGTATCGGAAAAATAAATGCTCTTAGAATCTTATAATTAAGCGAATTAAAAGTTTTAATTATATATTCTCTGTTTTTTTCTTTTTTTATATACTACAATGCTTCATATTAATCACAACAATGTTATACCTCTTGCACCCTTCCAAAAAATAAGTTTTATTGTATTTAAAACTTTCAATATTTTATATTGACTTGTTTTTAATGCAATTCTGTACGTTTAACATAGCAGCCTTTAAGATTTACGCTTTTTTCTCAATTTTCTTACTGAACAAATTTCTTGCTGTTTTATTATTAATGTATCTGATCGTTTATGGTTTTCTTAAAAATAAGGAAGACGCTTTTTTGATTGAACAATGAAAGTAATATATGTAAGAATATTATATAAGGCTAGGTTACATTAAAATTCCCCCAAATAATAAATATGCTATATTCCTATTTTTTTCTTCACGTGTCTTTAACTGCTCAATAGGAAGATAAATAAACGCAAAACTTATTTACTTTTATGTAATTCTATTTGTTTATTTAATCCCTTATCTAAGTTTTAATATCTTCAAATACAGAGTGTCCATAATTAAACCACCCTACTTTAAAGTTTTCTACAGGTGAAAATGTTGTTCAGAAAATTATGAAATTGTGTATAAGACATAATGAAAGAATGATAATTTATATGAGAAAATAAAAAAATAGCCCAAAGTTTCTCCATCAGGGTCAGTTTTTCAAAGGAATTACACATTTAGCCTGTTTTTGACAAATTTAATTATAACAAAACATGTTCAACTATAATCGTAAGATAGCATGTTCCATAGTTGACCGTAGTGTGTTCTGGGAAATAGTGAGAACATGCTGTGAGATGCTTCTTCTTAAATCAGGCAAAGTTTTTGGGTTAACATGACTTACCAGATGTTTTAAATATCTCCAACACCAAAATGCACACGGATTTAGGTCTGGAGACCAGGGATGCCACAGATCGGGAAAGTGACCGCTGATGACGCGTTCTTTTATAAAAGGGCACGTTCTTTTATAAAACTGAAGTAATGAGGCATATCACAGTCTGGTGATCGAGCATGTTACCGGACCTCTCTCACTTAATTACCCGAGGAAATACGAGCCAAAAATAAATGATGCTGAAAAGCCACACCACAAAGTTACTTTTGGTGACTGCAAAAGGACATTTAAGATTGAGTGTGCATTTGCTCGATCCCATATTTGGCAGTTGTGAGTATTCACCAAACCGTCCAAATAAAAATGAACTTCGTCTGTCCAGAATATATTCACGAGTTTTCTAAATCAACCTCAAAGCGAGCAAGAAACTAAAGTGAGAACCCATGTCGAATTTCGAAATCATTCGGGAACAACCTCTACACAATTTGAAGCTTGGTCACAGAATACTGGAGGAAGTTCAGCCGGATCCTTTTTAATCAATTTCGAAAATTAAATATCAAGCGTTGTGGATGGGTAGGACTTGCTTTCTTTCATCATTTTTTTCTCTTCATTCCTACTATCAGCTCACACTCTCGAAATAGATATTTTGATCAAATTTTTCATCGTTAATAAAATATTTTTTTATTCAACCAATCAAGTTCAAGTAAATTTTTTAAAACTTGTAGTAGATGGCATTTGACGTTAATACAGTTTTTATCAGATGTTAATTCATTAATTTTTTATTTATTAATTAAAAACTAACTTTCTCGTCAAAAATTCGACTTCATTTCTCCATTGCTAAATAAATAACGAATTCAATGCGTTAGTTTCGAATCCATTGAGTAGCAAGTTCGAACCCGCCAACCGAAGACTTTCCATGTGTGTGTGTGTGTGTGTGTGTGTGTGTGTGTGTGTGTGTGTGTGTGTGTGTGTGTGTGTGTGTGTGTGTGTGTGTGTGTGTGTGTGTGTGTGTGTGGTGAACGTTACATCTGTCGTGGTCACAAAGTCCTCCATGTCGAGAGTGATACTATTGTGCGTACTGGAGCAGGGGGATCGTTCTCTCTTCTAGATCTAAATTACGATCTATGGACGAATGAATGCAGTCCGTCCCATATAAAGTGTTTTTGACGTATGTGAGCTAGAAGTCAGACTTCTGGACTTGGTTGCTCAACGGTCCATACTCTCAAAAGTTATCGCACCCCTCTTTCCGTTGTAAAGCGGAACACGAGAATAACAACAACTATTGTAATTATTTAATAAAAAGTAACTAAAATAGTATTTTAATCTCAAGGTGACACTAGCACCGGTTTTGCCTGGTTGGTTGGGCTCTGGATTTGTATCTTTTGGGCTGCGACTTCGAACCCGCCATTTGAAGACTCTCCATATGGGTGTGAGACCACCATCAACTCCATAAATTAGAAATAGGAAAAAAGGAAGTGAACAAATAGTAACAACAAAAAATAATAGTCTAACAGCATATGTAGACAAGAAAATGGAAAATTACCATTATTATAATTATTTAATAAAAAGTAACTAAAAAAAAATCTTTGTCGACCGAAGAAGGAATTGATTTTAAAAAAATATTACTTGTTTATAATCTTCTTTCTCTCAGTGCTGAGAAACATGAATACCGAACTTCTGCAACATGCAAATGACTTTGCATAAAAAATTTTGGACAAAACTTTACGAAAACCAGTTCTATAATACCTGAAGTTAATAATTTACTAAAATGAATATCATGAGTTATGATGCTTAAAATAGTTAAATGAATATTATAATTAGACATAACTGTAGTTCATAAAATTTTAATTAACCTGATTTATGTTTTTAAATTATTCTGGTAAGTAATTTGTAAAAACAAAAATCCAGTTCTTTCTGTCATATATATAATGGCAATAGAAAGCGTCAGGAATTTATACTTGAGGTGGATTTCCTTTAATGATTATTCTATCAGCCTATACTGTTGTCATAAGATTTTATCCTTAATTCTTTTGTTATCCTTAATTCTTTTGTTTTGTTTTGTTGTTAATATTATTGAATTTGTGCATTTCAGTAACTGCATTTGTTGTTCTTATTGTATTTCCTTTTTAAATAATTTCGTTCTATTACTTATTTTGGATTTTGCTGTTGAATTGAATTTTGAATTTTTTTCTTTTTATCCTTATTGTGAGAAGATAAAAATAAGGCAACAATAGACGCCACACCGAAAATATTTAAAAAGTATTACTACTTTTATCAATATAGTTGTTATCTAATTACAACAATTTTATGATATATGATGTGTTTTCCTTTATTAAATACGATATCCTACACAATTGTGCAAAAGATTTCAACTCATAGTTACAACAGGGCATACTTCTTTCATAATTGAAAGTAATTGCCTACACCGGTTATTGCTTCTAAATAAGGAGTCGGTTACCTCTTATGCCAGTTTTCGAGAGTTTTCAAACTATGCTGGCAAATATTTATAAAATTTATACATCACAACTTCACTGAAATACCATTATCGCAATCTCTTCATTAAATTAATTTACTTATTTAGTTTGATACTTTTACCATGTCTAAGGTGATAATCCACAAAAGTAAAGAAATCTTTTCTTGTAAGCAATTAAAATTTCAAATACGGTTCTAAAACATTAAATTTTCTTAATTAAGATGTGAAACTGTTGGGTATTCCTACCAAAACAATACACTTATTTCTTTATTGAATCCATCGATATGAATGATTATTTAAAAAAAGTTGTCAATGATTGTTATCTCCTCTACTAACGATCATTAATAAGAGAAAGGTAATAGAATGTTGCAATGTTAGACAAACGAGCATATGTTTTAAAAGTTTCATTTCACATATTTAAGACATCAACTACTTTTCCATGGTCAATTTTATAAAAAGATGTAAGTACAACCGAAACTTTTGCAAATTACCTTTTTTATAAAACTAGCAATAAATAACTAGTGTTTTCTTCTACAGAAAGGACGAAAATTAGAAAATTAATTTATGTCCATTGTATTTTTTAAGACAAATAAATATTTGTATGATACATTTTTAAACATTATAAACGTACCGAAATTTATGAGGAATAAAATATCGCAGTATAATATTAAAAAAATCGTTTGTTTTTTTAAAAATCAAGCCGACTTGGAATAATTTTGAAAGTAGCAATATCATTGAAAGTGTACACAAAACAATATGAACAAAGGGGGGATCGCAAAAAAATTTCGATAATTTTAATACATTTCACAAATACTTTAAAATCACTAGAATATTCTACAATTTCAAAAATAAATTTTTAATAAAGACTTTTAATCCACGTCTACCTTGGTATATTTCAAGAAGTTTGTTAAATTTTCTTATTTTGAAACATTAAGAGCGAAGCAGCCATAATTTTTGAATAAAAAGCAATGATTAAAAACAATATTGAGTTTTGATAAAATTGCTATGAGTTATTTTAGAACCCGTATCATTAATACATAAGTAGTCAATTATGTTTCTAGAATTATATATTTTTTTCCGATATGCAATCAATTTGTTGATTTGTAAATCTTATTATAATAGAATATAATGCCCTTTCTTCTAAAAAATAATATATCGGTTATATATTGTTATTTACATGTATCTGATTAATAGACTTATCCGTATTTAGTTCTAATTCTATACAAATACTACTATATTGCAAATGTTGATTGTTCGGTACAAAAATATTACAATGATTTATTTGAAAAAATAAAGAAACATGAGTACAATTTTAATCTTTCCTTAATTGCTTATTAATTGCTTAAGCGATATATATAAAGACCGAATGTATAATGAAAGTTTCTAATCTTAATGTATCTAGTAAAAATTAAGCGAAAATCTCTCTGATTATATTTACACTGTAACAGTTTACGGCAATCGGGGTTAAAAAAACCCATAAAGCAATCCATAGGCTATTCCTAGAAACCGTCTGACTTTTGTAGCCGTGCAAAATAAACGAAAGCAATAAAATTTTGCATGAATGGGCGGCAATTTGCTGGTACCCTAGTCTTGTTGACCTCTCATGAAGAACGGGAGGGGAAGGAATAAAACCCTTGAACGCTTTCTGCACATCCCTTCTGGAAAACCGACACGCTTAAACGACAGAAAACTTGTCCCGCTTCCTTCGCTTTACAGAAGTTTCACTCGTAGAATGAAAACGCCCAGGGGGTGAAAGCAAGATTCCACAATTAGTCCAGATAATCTGCGCAGCAAAGAATTTTCGTAGATTAATATGTAATATGCACGCTGAATAATAACATAGATATACTCTCGTATTATATTACATGACTCGAATTCTTTTAAAGTTAAATAAATACAATAGGTCGTATAGAAAAATAATGCTGCATTAGAGCGCTTAAAATAAGTGCCATCTTAAGACTATTTTTACTCATGTCCACAAGAGCTCTGTAAAAACATTCTTGTGCATTCCTTACTATAAATAATGATGTTAACATTTAAACTAGTTACTGCTATATGCAAATTCTAGTCCTGGCTCACAATATGACATAATTAAAGCCTTATAAACGAAGGATAAGTCCCTAAAATATCCGGAACTTAAGAAGGCACAACAGAAAACAGTAGTTTTTCCTGTTTTCTCGGCTGCAGCCTTTCAGTCTGGATTTTCCTATGTAGAATTCATCGCTCACTCCAAACCATAACTCACGCAAGGTAAAAAGTTCGACGCGTGTACAGGTGTGACTAATCGAATGCAAAATAAAGCTTGACTCTTAAAGAAATAGAGGTATGTAGCGAAGTAATAAATCAGGTTTCGAATCATAATATGTCAAGCTATAATTAGTAAAGCTTACTTTATTTCCTAGTAACAAGGATGTAGAAATTTTATTGTTGAACTTGGCTCGAATAGAATATGCAGATGAGATCGATCTTGAAAGAAGCTTAATGAATGCATTTTCTCAAAGACACAGCATTATATAATATAAGCATTACGCATTCTTGCTATACAAATCATTACACTTTTGTAATTTATTAACTTAAACATTAAATTATTTGTAAGGTTTTGCCTATATAAACTAGATTGTTGAAAAACAGAAATATAATATCCATTGTCACTTCGAAATGCATAGAATTCAGATTTAAAAACATTGCAATTATTTCTAAAACTTCTACAGTGAGAAAGTATAGAAACTTTTGAGCAACTGACTTGCGTCAATCTAAATCGAAAAGTAAATTATCCTGGAATAACATGTAATGGCGCAAATGTTTAAAATTCTGAATGATAAGCTTCCAATTACTAGAAAATGAATTGATCACCCAAATTGTTCTTTCAAAATGAGGAAATTTATGAATATACTTTCTCAGATGTTTAGAAACAATAGTCTGTGGGTGGTTTCATTTATAATTGTAAATTTATCAACCCCACATGAAGTAAAAAAGAGAGCCTCATTATCTTCAGGGGAATTACACGAGGGATAGTTGTTTAGATAGTTTGTTCTCAGAATATAAAATATTAATGTTTTGCCATAGCTTTAAAAAATTCTACTAGTATAACATATATAACAATTGTAAGGGGGAGTTAATTATTCAATAAATGTTTTAAAAGTGAATTAAAAGAATTACAAATTGTTAACCTCAAGTTTTAGATCTATATGGGGATAATTTTTTTATCACATTCGGATAAAACATTCTCAAAAATCTTTTTTTCGATTGAAACTTAATGTCAGGATTTTCAGAGAACAAGTTCAGCATTTCAGTATAAACAGAATAATTTCTCAAAATTATCCAAACCTTTTGTTATCTTTACCCATATCTATTGTATTAGAAATATCATTCTGCTTGATTTTTCGCAACTTTCTGAAAGAAAAATTAAAATTTACATGAAATCTTCAAAAAAAAAAACCTTATTGTCAATTGTTTGTTGAAAATAGCAAATATATGAAGATTTACTTATAATGTCATATTTCAATGAAAATTCTAAAAATAATTTATTATTTAAAAATATTATAAATACTTAATGAATAAAAATATTGAATTATATATTCACTTGCTTTAAAATAAGCAAGATTGTATTAAAATCTTTTACAATATTTGAGTATGTGTGCACTAAAAAAATTGATTTTTTTGAATTTGCATTTAAAATAAAAATACGGAACTTTAATAATAAAATATATATAGCTTCAAAAAAATATGCCGGTAATTTAAATTTTATTATCGTATTCATGACTCAACGAAAAGTTTGATAAATAATACATAAAGAAAGTTGGGGGGAAAAAATTCAGAAAGTGTCAAAAGTTACGCGTAAAAAAATTTAGAAAAAGTTTCCATCAGTATGTTTTCCACAATTTAAACTCGAATAATTCTTTTCTTATAAACCAGTGTGGAAGTGCGAATTTATTCTTTGCTCTTCTAAATTTCTTCACACAGAAAATGAAAAAAAAAAAATTCAAAAAATGAATCTGATAACTAATCCGAAAGAAAAACTGATTTACGAATCATACAAATATGAATCAAGCATTACTAGATGTATGAAAATAAATGTACGTTACCACAAATCTCGTTTCAGAATAGAAAAATAAGTCTTAGCAAATAAAAGTAAAAGAAGCAGTTAAAAAAGTATGATTTTTAACCTAAGAGAGAAAATATGTGGTGACAAATTAGAATTATACATTCGTGTTACATGTAAATGGAATGCAAAAGAAAATTCCAGCTAAAATGGTTTTGAAACCTCTGAATTTAATCGTAAATCACACTGTGTGTTCAAGAATATATTTCGAGTAATACTCTTGAACAAAAAAAAGTTCGAAGGGTGAGTCTCTGGAGTCTATTGAAAACAAAATGAGTTTCTTCTCTTAAGGATAATTCGGATTTATAAAAAAGATGGAGAAAAATATAAAACTGGAAGAGATTGAGAATGCCTTTCCAAAATGAAAAGTAAAGCTGAAAACTGTAACTGCAAATTTTTAAAATTCAGAATCGCAAATTTTTAGGACAATCTGTATAGAGTAGGTATTTTAATAAAACAACGAGAAATTATTTTATACCTTTTTAAAGATGTGATATTTTAACAAAAGTTTTATTTAAATATTTTTCGATTCAGACGCTCACAAACAGAATCTTAACAATTTCAAAGAAAAAAAGGATTTGATTTGTAACCAATAGTAACCCGCAACCATTAGTAATTTTTAAATTTCAGCGTTTCTTTTTTGTGATTATTCGTGTCCTTTATTTTGCAAATTGAAAGGGAATCCTATGATAATTTGAGTAATGACACATTAGCAGAGAAGTCAAAACTAAATAATACTTCCTTTTATTAGCATTACTCATTTTAATGATGGATAATACATTAATTGTAATATGTAATTTTGCGAAAAAATTCTGTTCTTAGAATCAAATCAAAACGATTTATTTATTATGAATAAGAAAAAAAAACATTAAAAAATATCCAAAAAGATTGCATATGTTATGCAGTATAAGTGTTAGAAAACCACGTATTTCCATTCTAATTAATAAGTTAACAATCAAATTTTATTTTATGAGGCTATAAAATTTAAAAAAACCTTATTATTGAAAATGTATTGCCTTTTAACCTTGCAAAAGATACCATTTATAAATATGTTTGGAAAACCGCAGAAACTAAAAGAATAGTTTCCTAATTTAAAAATAGATATCAAAAATATATCGAATTTATAATAATAATAAATATATAGAATCAAACAATTTCTAAAAAAATTGATTAAATAATAAAATGAATGATGGTAGTCAGGCAGATTCTATTTTTATAAAGTTTTTCTCTGCAAGTGTAACTTTTCTTCTGTAGCTGTTTTCACTAATCTGTCGGATATAAATGTATTGTGCTTATATATTTAGAAATGAAACCCTTCACCATCCCATGTGTGATCACCGAGGCAAAATAGGCATTTCAGTTTTAGAAATTATGTTGTAAAATAGTGATGTTTTAAGAAAAACAATGAATTTAAAATTCTAATTTTTTTTAAATATCATCCAGATACTTGCAGAACACTTTTTGTAAATACGTGTCGCTATAAAACTACTCCTCTATAGAAATATCGAGAACAATAAATGATGCGTACTCAATAAATTGGATTTTTATTTTGTCTTTAAAAGTAACTATTTTTATTTTGGGAATAAAATGAAATAATTTCATATATATTATCCAAAAGATATTTAGGATTTTAATGAATATTTTCTACCCATTTTTTTTGTCATTTGCTTTCTTGGAAGCACATGAGCTATACAAGAAGCTTCTTCATGCTTAGAAATATTTATTTGCAACTTATTTTAAGTTATTTATTTACTACTACTGGTACAACGATTACACTGAACAAAGTTTATATTTTGAATACTTTATAGCAGTAAAAATACTTGCTACTTTAAATACTTAATCAGTGGTTTTTCCAAACAAATCCAATTAACCGTTCTTAAAAAATATAGAAATTATAAGGTAGCAATCAAAGAAATTGACAGTTCATATCGTGCAATAGTGCAGGCAAATGAAACTTAATATCATGCCTTCTCAGTATTTCTAATTCTGTGATTTCAAACAATAAACATCTATTATAATAATTAAATTCCAAAATATTACTATGCATAATATAGAAAGGAAAAAAAATTGCTCTTATTCAAATGATTTTCGGTCCCAACTTAAAATCATATTTATATAATCAACTATGTTAAATAGTTAAAAAATTATTATTACACTTCAGCTATATCAATGAAATTTTCTAGTTGAGATCTATGTAATTTCGAAATAATTGCCTTGGAATATTAGGGTGGTCTTTAATAAAGAATTTATGAAATTTTAATAAGAAACATTCCATAATGTAATAATTCCATCAAAATCTTGAAAACAGAAGAGGTTTTTCGAAAAAAAAATATTTTTATCTACATTTTAATTTGGGGAATATTTTTTATCTTCATTTTAAATTGGGGAATATATAAATAAAAATCAATAAAAATAACTGAATTTAGGAAAATTTTCTCTTGCGCACATTTCTATGTCATCTTCACTATTACATCTTTTCTTCTCTTAAAGATATTATCATATTAAAAGCGCTATGTTCATGTCCAAATACGCTGTTGAACGTGACGTCCACACTCCAGCCTGAATCTGTCTAAGTAGATCATTTCGTTATTAGTTGTTGTACCTAAGGTGGCATTCTTTCAATGAGCGCTCATTGCCCCTTATTTGAATCTTAAGTTATTGTAGGGTTAATTAAAAGTCATTTGAGTATGATTATAGTGAAAATGTTTGAATATGATAAAAATAATATTTTATTGTATAACGATTTTTACTGATCGTATCAAATAGTGAAAGTCTATTTTAATAAAAAATCTACCGATACTTGGATTGTCTGCCGAATGACAAATAAATTTCCATAAGAAAAGAAGTTCTCAGCATTTTTTTTATAAAAATAAATACTGGTGATAAATAAATACTGGTGAGTTAATATAAATACTGTCGATTCCGGTCATTGCATCGCTAGTGATGCTCTTCCTCTTTGGGAAAAAGTTATGTTTTCCACAAGATTAAAAAAACATGTATTGATAAAATTAAAAGACATTTCAAAGAATAACAAAGCTTAAAAAGATCAAGGGAAATAAAAAAAGAGAATAAGATTGGATAAATGTTCTTCAAGACCTGTTTGATATTACTCACGCTTATGTACTTAATATGAACAAAATTTAAAAAGACAAATATTTTTTACTGTGCAAAAACAAAAAAGATATTTTGGAAAAACGGAAACGAAGATAATAAAATACTTTAAAGGAAGAAACAAAATCTATTGAGAAAAGGATTTGTTTCACAAAAAGAAAAAAAAAACATGATGAAGAATATTTTAAAAAAATTGCTAATTGAATCGATACTAATTCCTTCACAAGAAGATGAATTGAAAAGTAGCTCGCTTGAAAGTGATAGTTATTGCTGTTATAAAAGTTCATCTCTCAAGAAGAAAACTAGGGACAATATTATGGACAATAATGTGGCTGCATGTCTCGGTGCAGCCAATATAAGTAATAGGAAAGCAGTTATTGTCTTGACAAAAACATTTAAAATTCTAGGATGTGACCTGTTGAAGCACAATAGGAACAAATCACGAATCATTGACTGAGAACGGAAAGAAAAGAAATTCGAATTCAAGATATTTTAAAATGAATTCTCAACTGATTTTCTGTTGACTGTACTCTGGAATGGAAAGATAGTTATAAGACATCGTAGGTAGTAAAACTGTTGAACACCTGCCAGTCAATGCTGCTGTAAAACTCATTGAATTTAAATACTAAAACTTACATCTTGAACAAAAAAAACAATAATTAATACTACTATTAACGAAACTGAATAATCCAAGGAAATTATTAAACAAGTAAAATGTTACAGGTTTTAGATACAAATAATACTGGTTAGTGAAAGGAGCATACATCCTCATTGAACAAATAAATGTATTAGAAGGCTCCATGTTATCAAACACACAAATTCCTACTTAATGAAGTTTCTTTTCTTCTAGGGTTTGAATAGAATCTCACATACATCAGAAATTCTTGGAAATCCATTTATCAAAGTGATTTTCATACTGCCCCGTTTGCTGTTTTAATTCCTGAAAATTTATTAATACAGCCTCAGATAGCGTTGTATATGATGAAACTTAACTTGAATAAATAATTTTTGAGATAATTGTAAATAACTTTTTGAACCCATCACATTTCTTAAACTGTTTAAGAACTAAAGATACGCCTCAAAATACAAGGGTGATTGTATCGTGCTAGATGAATAGGAAATTCAATTGATATGATCATAATACATTTTTTCAAAAATCAATTAAAATTATCCAAACAAAAAACATATGAAGTTTATGACTTTTGCTCATGTTTTCTGTCAACAGCTGGTTTAAAGTAGTATCTGCCTAATTTGTCTCTAGAAATGATTTGCAATTATTAAAAACCTAAAAGAATATAAATGTAGCAATTATAAAATTTCCATCCGTGCTATGAACAAGTTTCTTTCAATTTTTTTGTGGTATTTGCCGGAGTAATTTGCTATTTTTAAGTGTTTTGACGACTTTATTTTTCCAAGAGACGAAAAGAAAAATAATTAATGTTTTAAAAATGATAATCTCTTGGAACGACCCTGAGATGATTCAAATTTAGTACCTGAAAAGATTGTGCATGATTTTGTAGCAATTAACAAAACGAGATCTTTTAAAATGTCTGACAACCAGAATTTTAGATTCAGATCTGATGCCATCCGAATTTCTAAAAAATGAATGGCACAATGAAAGGAAGAAACATCGTATAAGAAAGGCAAAATAATAATTGATTCTCTAGTAGAAGTAAATAATATAGAAGGACACTAATGAAGAGTAAATTAATTTCACTTAAAAGGTGAAAAAAATACTTATTGTTGCTGTTATGCATAGTAAAACAATTAAGAAACAAATATTCGTTCTCGGAAAAAATCTGATTTAATGACTTAAAAGCAAGTACATAAACAAACTATGAAAGATTTTAATTTTTTAGGTCGGTTTTAATTGTAACAGTGGAACATTATATTGTAATGAAATGAGAGATAATAAATAAAATTAGTTCAATTCAAGGTCGCACAATTATAAGTAATTCAATTTTGGTTTTATTTCACTCACACCTAAAACTGGTCTAAATTTATAAAATAAAAAAATGTTTGGTCTATTAATTAAATTTCTTTTATGAAATAGTTTTTTTTTCTATATTTGAAAGAAATTTGTTAAACTCTCAGATTAGACTTAAATGACACCATTTAAAACTGATCTTTATCCTGTGAAAACCAATTTTATTGCTAATTGCGGGAAACACAATTCTGCAAAACACAAATATAATTTTTTGTACAGTTGAATGACATTTTGAATTCAACATTTTTGTAATGGGTAAAAAATTTCCTCTCTGCTAGGTTTTTCCAAAACAACTAATATCTACTTTTGGAAGAAAGTTAACACTTTGGGAGAAATAAGAGATGATTCCAGGAAGCCTAAGTATTTTAGAAAAATTTGCAACCAAAATGACATATTTTATATATGTAAAAAACGAGACTCATTTAAAAAACGGGAACCAAAAAGTGAAATAATCCACATCTTTTTAATATGTACTGAGTGAAAAAAATCCAAACGATCATTAAAATATTTTCAAAAAATGTAGCCAAATATAATGCAAAGAATCATTCTTGTTTAGAATAAAGTTTTATTTTTAATTGAGTAAATAAAGAAATCTTTATAATTAGTTTTATAATTATTGTTTATAAAAGGTTGAGTCAATTTTTTCAATACTTCCTCTTTCTATATATTTCTGTTTTTTTTCTATATTATTTCATTATTTTAAAGATCATTATGTATATACTATAAAACACTTATTAGTCGTGATTGGCCAAGTTTACATCAGAATAAAATCTGAAATTTCATCAAGAGCCTACCCAAGCTGCAAGATTCGTCAGTAACTCATTGGCCAATAATTGCATTGATGAGGTGAAATTTCGCAATAATAGCATAGAAATAAAAAGCCGCAATGATCACATCATCAATTCAGGATACTGCTTGAGTAAGGATTACAGAAAATTTAATCAAAAATGTGAAGTAAAATGTTACTACACGTTACTTTATATTTGAAAAATATTATTTATTAAGGATCGTAAATAAATTGTTTTACATAGTTTTTTATTAACCCCACCCCACAAAAATAAAGTGTAGGGAAGAAATAAAAGTTATTATTTTTATTTTTTTTATTATTTTAATTACGAGCAACAGGAAAGCATATTTTATAATAAGTTTATAATGAATTATAAAATTTCCATAACATGTACTTTATAAATTAATAGTAAACAGCAAGAATACAAGAACTTTCGTTTAATTTAAAGAAGTGTTGCATTCTTCTGAAACAAGATTTTGTTTGCTTAATTTTTATGAAACAAATTTTTGTTTTCGGAATTTTTATGAAATACGTTTTTATAATATTCAAAGTTAATCATAGATCACCAAAATATTGGAACTGTTAAGTAAATTAATTGTTTGTGCATGTAAAATAATGTCTATTGAAGAAATATATAATGGGAATTATATAATATAATGTTTTACACAATTTTTAAACCAATGCATTAAAAGGGGGGGCAGAATCAGAAATTAGAAGCAAATTATTGACTCTTTATCTCGAAAGTTAACTGTCACTCACCATATTTTTTAATTTCATAACTCAAGAGTGCCATTGTATTTGGCGCGGAAATTCAATGCACGGTGATAAGTATTGTCATCTGTCAAGACTCGGCATACATTTAAAATATCGTGCGTTAGTTTACAGATTAATAAAATATTTATTAGCTCTTTATTTTATAAAATTAGAAAAGCTTTATACGCTAAATTATGGGTGTAATCATCTTAAGTTAAGTGTAATCATCATTAAGAATGCTCAAAACGTCTCGAGTTTTTGGTTCATCCGCGCAAAAACAACTTCTTCTTGTGCCTACCACAGTCGACAACCCCGCCATATCTGAACGGTAGTATGAACAGGATTTATTTTGACCGACTGCTATCTCTAACGTAGTTTGTCCATAACACGAACTGATTCACCAAAATGACGAGGCAGTTGACCCCGGACCACAAAATGGTCGATCATTGACCTTCCGCCTCATCTTCTCATTCTCCTCTCTTCCTGTTACACAAGGAATACATTATCACTTAAAAGAAAGATCAAAATTTGTCTTGAAGACAATGAGTTAATATGTGCTCGTAAAATAATGTCTGTTGAAGAAATAAATAATGAGATCTATATAAATGAATGTTTTTAAGCAATTTTTAACCACTGAATTTAAAGAATGGAGCAAAACAAGCTAAATTAAGAATTTTAGTTTATTTTATTCATTTTATTTAACACTCTTTAGCAATTGTTTATAGCTCATATTGAGCAATATAAAAGTATATAGTAACGGAGATATTTTTATAACAATTAAATAGTTTTCTGTTATGAATTTACATTAAAAAACTTATAAAATTAAAAGATAATATAAGCAAGTGTCGAAGAAATAAAGTAGACGTATATAGATAAATATATATATATATATATATATATATATA